>CAUYRH010116294.1:0-13406 GCA_963574655.1 Perodicticus potto
CCAAACAACAATGACGGCTGCAACCAAAAAATGGCCGGGCGTTGTGGTGGGCACCTGTAGTCCCAGCTACTTGGGAGGTGGAGGCAGGAGACTCGCTTGAGCCCAGGAATTGGAGGTTGCTGTGAGCTGTGATGCCACAGCACTGTATCCAGGGTGACAGCTTGAGGCTCTGTCTCAAAAAAAAAAAAAAAAAAGGGAGTGACTTGGGGAATTTATCTAAGGCTCTCATTCTGCTTAAAGATCACAAGAGGAAGTCAGGAGGGACATTGTGTAGAGCTGTGTCCTCTTCAAGATGCAGTTGTTTAAGCAATTCTTAAGTTTTTGACTTAAAACTCAGTGCAACTGATATCTCTTTATCTCTCTATTAGTGTTCAGCGTGGTGGACATGTATGTATGGGTGTCAGGTATGATACAAACCCTATATTCTCCACTTATGCCAAAAATATCTTTCATTTTCCTTGGGAAAATCCATTTCCATTTCATAATTGACCTAGGTTAGTGGGGTATGTAGGGTCAGATGAGCATAAGTCACAGCCCATAAAGCACAACTCCCACCACCAAGTGCCAAGAAAAGCATTTGACTGAGTTGACTGTGAGATTGATGCAGACAGGTATGTAGACCTTCTTTCGGCAGGTGAAAAGATGTGTCTGGATCAGCTTTAAAGTATAAAAGTTGTTGCCAGTAGTCTTCATTTTCTCAAGTCATTTGTGATTTTAGAGATGCCCGGTTTTCACTAAGGCATAATGAACCCCAGGAGGTTTTAACATTGTCGGCACAGTTTCAGAATGTGGTGAGCCAACTTGTTAATGTAGTGTGAGTTCCAGGACTACATTAGGCCTATCAGTCTAATTAGACTGCATGTCCACTGGGCACGGACTGTGAGGACTGTTTTTCCCAAAGACTTAGTGCATTACATGTTGTGTCTCAATAAATGTCCTTTGAGCTAATTCCCCCAAGTGGTTTTCAAATCACCACTTAAATATTGCAGAAATAAAATCATATGATGTATAAAGCTATTATTTTCACTCAATTTGAAAGTTGTCTTTGATTTTATGAAAGTGATTTAGAATTGTTACACAATTCTTTTCCAAAACAGTGAAAGGAACAGTCCAGTGACATGTACCTATTAGATAGATGTTAGGCTATTGTATCCCTGTAGGAATCTATAATCTTTACCTGTATGAAGTTTTTTTAAATATACTGTATTTTTCCTCCCAAAATTTGGTAAACTGATTTATTAGTTATTCATCTATTTAATCAGAAGTTTAAGATATCCATAGGAGACTCTATATCTTCAATAGGATGAATGATGTTAGCACCAGTCTATATAAACATTACTTTGTGCTTCACTGATACCTAACTTTTCAAACTTCATCAGAACCAACTTTTTTCTGCTGTTCACAGATATATCTAAGTTAAAATATTTTTCATGATAAAATTTCATATTGTCATATCTAGACCATAAATTTCATGAGAGTACGTCCAAGTCTTTTCATCTTTGTTTTATAATACAGAGTTTGACACATGGTAAGGGTGAAATCGAATATGAAAACAAATACCTAATTCAAATCTCCTAGCAATAAGGAACCCCCAATCATGTGTCCATAAGATAACATTTTGGAAAGAAAAGGGGGATGAGGCCCAGAGACTTTGACCTAGGAGGCTCCAGAGGATTCTACTTTGTTTAGGGTGAAACTCACACAAGACTGAATGCTCTGTGTAGGCAAATACTGTCCTACAAATAATTCACTTGTATCTTGGTTTGGTCATTGCAACTTTAAGTTCTTTGAGAACACCCTGTATGTTCTGCAGAATCTATATTCACGGCAAGAGCGCAAAAGAGAAGATGAGCTTGACATCTTACAAAGATTTTATTAGATCAGAGAATCCTAGAGTTTAGAAGAATCTTAGAGGTCATCTGTCTAAGTTCCCACCCAAAATTAAATATTCTTCCTCACCCATAAAAATCATCTAGCCTGGACTCTTCCATGGACAGGAATGGAGTACTTTGTAATTTTGCACTTATGAGCTTTGACAAGAGAAAGAAAGAAACTTTGACTTTGTTTAAGTTCCCTTTATTTTAGGGCATTAATTAACACAGGTTTTTAGGCAGATAAATTTCAAAGACTCAGGATATAAATAATATAGATACAAATTTGATTAATTGATATATAAGAAACTTAAACATCCTATAATAGATACAATATGTTACTTTCAAGAGCTGATAAAATATTTTCAAATATTATGTTAGGTCACAAGAAATTTATTAAACCACAAAATCAAAAATGTGTAGAGATCTTTGATTGAAAAAAAATAACCAAAAAGGAAAACAGATAATTGAAAAAAAAAAAGTAATTACTTGATAAATTTAAAAATATGGCTCTTGGGTCAAAGAAGAAATTAAAGCATAATAGCAAATTATTATGAAACAATGACAAGAAGTTTCTATATCCTGCAATTCCATTACTAGGTATCTACCCAGAAAAACAAAAAGCATTTTACCACAAAGACATTTGCACCAGAATGTTTATTGCAGCCCAGTTCATAATTGCCATGTCATGGAAGCAGCCCAAATGCCCATCAACCCATGAATGGATTAACAAATTGTGGTATATGTATACAATGGAATACTATTCAACCATAAAAAAGCTGGAGACTTTATATCTTTTATGTCTACCTGGCTGGAGTTGGAACACATTATTCTTAGTAAAGTATTTCAAGAATGAAAACAAAAGTACCCAATGTACTCAATATTATTATGAAACTGATCTATAAACATTTACACAATCATACGAATGCTAAAACACAAATACAGCCTAGCAAGAGGGAGGAGAGAGAGGGGAAGGTAAGGGGGAAGGGCTATTAGTGAGAGGAAGAAGGGCATTAGTTGGGATCTCACCAAGCATGCATAATGCAAGGGTCTATTTCAAAATAACTAAGAGTAAATTTTAAATGTCTTACTATAAAAAATAAATGAAGTGATGGTTATGTCAATCAGTTTGACTTAAGCATTCTACACTGTATATAAAATCATTGTATTGTACCCCATAAATGTATACAGTTATGTTTTTTTAATTTTTATTAAATCATAATTGTGTACATTGGTGCAATCATGGGGCACAATGTGCTGACTTTTATATGCAATCTGAAATATTTTCATTGAACTATTTAACATAGCCTTCATGGCCTTCTAATCACTATATGAAGACATTTATATTCTGCATTTAGTAATTTTCCCTTGTACCCTTCTAAGATGCACCATAAGTGTGATCCCACCAATCACCCTCCCTCCACCCATTGCAGTTATGATTTTAATTAAAAACTAATAATATATTTATAAATAAATAAATAAATAAAAATATTATAGTTTTTTTTAAGTACTTCCCCCATCTTCTCCCCTCCATCACCAATTCTTTTTGTTGTTGTTGTTGTTGTCATAGTTTTTTTTTTTTTTTTGTTTGAACCCACCACCTCTGGCATATGGGGCCGGCACCTTACTCCTTTGAGCCACAGGCATCACCAATTCTTTAGGTACCCATGAAGATTCTACGGACATAACTCAATATTTTGAAAAAATACAAAGAAAAAAATTATTCAAACTCCCTTTCCCATAGGAACTCTATCTCACGATAACTGAATAATAAGTGAGTGGACTCTCACAATTTTGCAGGTGATAAATGAAGAAGAAATGATAAAAGTATGAATCACCATTCTGCAACTTCTAATGTAAATCCATTGTAAACAACCTAGGCAATGCTCATCAATAATTACTCATATGACAAAAAGATTATCAACATTATGTATCTATTGATGGAGACACATTACTCTACTTGTGAAATTAAATCTGGTCAAACGTCTTCATATATGAATCAATTTAAAGGAAAATAAATGACAGAGAAAACACGGAGAATGACACCAAAAGAAAATAATCACCAGAGTTCGTACTGTGTGAAACTCTATTGAATAATAAAATAAAAAGTCATATTTCTTCAATAAAAAAGAACAGGAGAAATGAGAGAGAGATAAAGACAGAGAGAGCTATAGCATATGATACTTAAAAGACTTTACCGAGTTATATAAGAAGATAAGAATTGTTGGATGAAATGATAAGGTCTCAGATTTACTTCAAAATAATCCAGTGGTAGAAGATCTAGCTGGAGATGTACAATGAAAGAAGCTTGGCCATCAACTAGTATGGCCACAATGGCCAATAGATACACATGGGGGACTATTACCTTGATTAAAAGTTAAAAAATTATTGGATGGGAGTGAAGCATCTTTTTTTTTAAATAAATAAATGCTAATGTTTATTAACATAATACCCATAGATAGTAAGAGCACAATAAGGTCATTAACAAAATCCCAATAATAATATATAATAATTATTTTGTATTGTGGTGGATAAGAGTCTAGGATCTGAGATATTACTGGATCTATTTTCTGATACTAGTAGCTGCAGAGCTTTTTCCTGGGCAGTTTAGTCAAATGCAGTTGAGCTCTTCTTGTTCCAGAGCTGTCCCAACTATGTATGCAGCCCCATTCCTGCCTGGGGGAATTGATGTGTATTTGTTTCTTGGCTTGCAGCAAGTAGCATCTCTGATTGGTCTGATCCTTGTGAGATCATTTTCACTAGTGGTGGGAAAAAAGCATCTTGCAGAGAAAATATTTTAAGCATAGGTATCTTCACCATTAAACAAGATATAAACAAATCATTCAGCTCAAGAACTTGAAGAATAACAAAGCAAACTCAAGGAATATGAGGTCAATTTCAAAATTAAAGCAGATATTAAGGATTTCAAAAGTATGAAGACCTCTTTGTCACAAATAGCCTTCAGTACAGTCATTAATTCCTAATTTCTTCTCTAACTGTGTGAGGACAATTAAATCAAACAGTATTAAAATATGGCTTTTGTTTTCTTTTTTTTCTTGAGACAGAGTCCCTCTTTTTTGCCCTCAGTAGAGTGCTGTGACATCATAACTCACAGCAACCTCAAACCCTGGGTCTCAAGTGATCCTCTTGCCTCAGCCTCTGAAGTAGCTGGGACTATAAGTATCTGCCACAATGCCTGGCTATTTTTTAGAGAGGGGGTTTTCTCTTGCTCAGGTTAATCTCAAACTCCTGACCTCAAGCAATCCACATGCCAAGGTGTCCCAGAGTAGAAGATTACAGAAGTGAGCCACCACACCCAGCCACAACACCCAGCTAGATTTCTTAAAATCTATCTTGGAAACAAAAATGCCTCTCTATTTGGATTACATCAGAATAGCTTCCTCTCTCTTCACCTACACTCCTAGTGCTTAAAAATATGTGACCAGGCACGGTGACTCACGCCTGTAATTCTAGGAGGCCAGGTGGGTGTATTGCTTGAGTTCACCAGTTCAAGACCCTCTTGAGCAAGAGCAAGACCCTGTCTTTACTAAAAATAAATAAATAAAAAAAAAAAACTAAGGCAAGATGATCACTTAAGCCCAAGAGTTGGAGGTTGCAGTGAGCTGTGATGCCATAACACTCTACCCAGGGTGACAGTTTAAGACTCTGTCTCAAAGAAAAGGCAGGGGGCCAAAAGGTGTGGCTCATGCCTATAATCCCAGAACTCTGGGAGGCTAAGGTGGGCAGATCTCCTGAGCTCAGGAGTTCAAGACCAGCCTGAGCTAAAGCAAGACCCCACCTCTAAAAATAGCCAGGTAGGTGGTGGGTGCCTGTAGTCCCAGCCACTTGGGAGGCTGAGGCAAGAGGATCACCTAGGAATCTGAGTTTGCAGTGGAGCTATGATGCTATGGCACTCTACCAGGAGAAACAAAATAAGAGTCTGCCTCAAAAACAAACAAGTGAAAGAATATGTGGAACTTCTTATGGATCCTGGCGGCCCAGAGAAAGTGGAGGTGATGCGTATGACTTCTTTCAAGCCTGTTTCTGGAAACTCACAGCTACAGTCCTAGGACAGCTGACTCTCTCGGACTTGCATTCTTCCCAAACAGCAAAGAAATGACCCACTACAGGGCTACGAGTCACCATCAACACACCCACTTCTTCAAGAAGGAGTTTCCAGTTAGCCCATAGGTAGCTGACTGCTGCCTTCCCTGGTATAGATGAATGCTCCCCTCGGGCGCCCCCACTGACCCCAGCCTCTTCCTGTATGTCTCCCCTTAAGCACCCCCACCAGGCCCAGTCTCCTTCCCCTGTGCTTCTCTTTACTACCTCCACACAGCGCACACACATCTGGAAGGCAAGCTTTTTATGGGACTAACGTCTTCTACTCATTTGAGATGAGATTCCAAAACCAAAGTCATCATACGCAAACAGAGATGACAGAGTCTTCTATTTATAAGTAATCCAGACATTCATCTAGGTAAGTGTCCAAGGCCGAAAGTCACTTTCTATCATCCTCCATAAGTAATTGGTCTAACACAGTTTATGATATATATTCTTAAGATGTGAAGTCACTTATTTTTCTTTAAAATGTTTTCCTCCAATTTTGAATTGTCAATAGTTCATATAGGCATTATTTTGTGTATGCATGTATCTATTTTCTCAAAGATCTACATTCTACGCGATGTTGGGAACAATATTTTGTGTATCTAAGGTTTCATAGCTAATGTTGAGATAATAACACCTGTCTTGAGGTTGCATAGATTAAATAAGTCAACAACATAAATTTCCAACATACTTCCTGATTTATAGTATGTACCCTGTATTTCTTAGATTTCTCTTAACAATTGAAGACAGATAAACATTTGAACACTAAACACCCGTTCCTTCTAAATTGCATATCACTGTGCTAACATGCTGACAATACTGAGATATTTGGGGCAAAAATTCTTGTGTGCTGTATCCAGGACATTCTTTCCATCACTTAGAAGAACTTTTTAAGAGAAAATCATTAATAAGGGCATATAATTTAAATTTTTATCAATTTAATGACAAAGAAATTATACATTATGCATCTAATAGAAAACATCATGCAAAGAAAATAAAAGCAACATTATTATTAGTAGCTTATTCACGGGTTATTGATTACACTGATTTAATTAGACACAGTCATTAGATTTTAGAACTAAAAGAAATTAGAGGGTATCAAGTACATCCTAATGTTCTGTACCTGAGGTTATCTATGTCTCTAAGGCTGTTACGGATCTCAACAAATAAGAAATAAATGTGCTCTTCCTCTATTGAATCATTTAAGGATACAAACTTTACAAATATTTTGGAAATTTAGAGGGAAAACCTGTTGTTTTTTATGTTCTTTTAATTCTCTTAAAAGAATGGGGTGAGAGTGCCAGGTGAAGCAAGAAGAGACGAGAAGCAAGGTGGCCATGGTGGCATGAGCTTGTAGTCCCAGCTATTCGGGAGGCTGAGGTGGGGGAGTCACCCCAGCCTGGCCAGTGTAGTAAGACACCATCTCTAAAAATATTTTTTTAAAGAAAAGAAGAAATAGGGTGGCACCTGTGGTTCAGAGTGGTAGGGTGCCAGCCCCTTATGCCGGAGGTGGCGGGTTCAAACCCGGCCCCGGGCCAAAAACTGCAAAAAAGAAAAAAGAAAAGAAGAAATAAAGAAGAAAAGTAGAGACAAGGAAATAATGTTTAGTTTAATATAATGCATAAGCTAGCATCTGTCCTCCACAGGTTTGCAAACATAGTGTCAAATAGAGAAAGTGCAAATAAACGCTTATTTTCGTTTTTTCTTTCCCTCTTTTTTTTTTTTTTTTCTTTTTGCAGTTTTTGGCTGGAGACCGGGTTTGAACTCACCACCTCTGGTATATGGGGCTAGTGCCCTACTCCTTTGAGCCACAGGTGCCACCCTAAGCACTTATTTTCAAAAAAGAAGTAGAAGAACAGTAAACCTACTGAAATGCATGTTTTATTAAAACTGAGTCTTGCTCTGCCTGGGCTTGAATGCTATGGTGTCATCACAGCTCACTTCAAACTCCTGGGCTCCAGCAATCTTCTTGACTCAGTCTCCTTAGTAGCAGGGACTATCAGCGTGAGCCACCACTCTTGGCTAATTTTTCTGCTTTTTGTAGAGATGGAAATAAATTTTTGACCACATAGTTGTCTCATCAAGTCACATTTTTATAGATTTATGTTGCTACCTTTAGGAAATTCTAAAAGATTTCAGTCTTGTCCAAATGGACAGAGGTATTTTGTTTTGTTTTTATTTTTTCAATTTTACTTAGTTCTTAAATCTGGTGCAGGTTTTCAAACACAGACAAACATTTTAGTTGTATGGGTACCAGAGGCGAATTTAATAGGGCATTTTGTTAAATCCAAAGTTCATGACTTTTTTCGTGGGTTACGTAAGGCAGAAGGCTGAAGTCCCCAAACTTTGGTGGCTTTCAATAATAAGTAGAGCTTTCTTCCCCTTCCCGCCTTCCATCACCGTCCACCCATGCCCACTCCATTAAGATATCCCAACATAATGTCCAGTCTAATTCAATCCATCTGTTTGATAATCTCTATTATTTCTTGCCTCATTCAGACTTTTAGTTTTCCAAGATTTCTCTGCTTTTTAGAAAGACCATCCAAGCACTTTGGCCATGAGAAGTCTGTGCAAATCCAAGATCCATTTCAAATCCAGCTCCTGCCAAGAAACCATCTTCGATTTCTCCATTTGGCGTTAGTGTCTCTCCATTGTATTCATTAAATACCGAAACCGGTTAAATTAAGTTTTTTTTGCCTTCTCTCCTCCTGTCCCAAGTAGTTAACACAACTAGAAGAAAAGTCATGCTAACCAAGGCAATTTGAAATTTGTCAACACTGGCCTCAAGCTACAAGACATGCTACTGCATTTCCCCAGCTAATTCCCTTTCCCACCCTCCTAGGTAAAGATGTTGCAGTTTATCCTCCCTCATAAAACTCCAGGACACCTGTCCTTATTCTCATTTGTCTTTCATTCCTATGTCATTGAGAAAATATGATCAATGACAATGAAATTTCCCCATGCTCTTACTACCAAATTTACCAGCTTATTTTCACTGATAACCACAGAACCAACCTTCTTGATCTATGAGAGCGGAGAACTGATGGTGCTCCCAAGAGTGAACCACGCCTTGGAGCATAGGATCCCATTGTCTCCCTTACTCTAGGGGACCATTCCTGCAGTCGAGTGCTTCCTTTTCTCCATTGTTATTTTTCCCAGTATAAAAACATGCCATACTGTCTCCCATCTTAATGCTTTCTTTACCCTACATCCCTTTCCAGCCACTATTCAGGTATTTTTGTCTCCCTTTACAGCAAAAACCCTCATGTGAGTTGTCCACCCTCACACTTTCCACTTGTCTTTTTCACTCTCTGCAATCCAAGAGAAATATCAGAAGATGACTTTACCTTAAAAGATATTTCCATTTTGACAACTTTTCTCCCCCCTTCTTTGCCTTTGCCCTATTCCAAAGAACCATCATTGCTCATCTGATTAGTGCCTCCGCCTCCCAACTGGCCCTCCTGCTCCTTACATTGTCTTTGCCCGTGATGTCTAAGTGATACTTTTGTGCCAGGTTAGATTATGCCTCTCTTCTCCCCAGAACCCACCGGAGGGTTTTCATCTGACTCCAAATAAAGTCCAAACCTAGACATGATCTGTGAAGCTCCACGCAATCTGGTCCTCCACTGATTTTACAGTGTTTGACATCATCTTCCTTCATTCCTCATTGTGATCTCATCTCGTCTTGACGACCCTTGTCCACAGAGCCTCACTTTATATAATTTATTCTACCTGTTTGCACTATGTATGCACATAGATATGTTTTTGTCCCATATAAATATATTTTCTTTAGAACAACCGACATCTCCCACTGCACCTGCATTTTTCATACATTATCTGTTGTAACTCTTACAACAACTGTGAAGAAAGGGTCATAAAATCCACATTTTACAGATGCAGACCAAAGGGATCAAAGCTACAACACCATGTTACTGGCCTCATTCCAGACCTCCAAACTGAAGGTTTTTCTTATGACTTCACCTTTGAGTTAGATTTTCCAGTATTTACTCCACCCTGTGCTATTTGTTGGAAATGTCATTAAATTAGCTTTCAAGTTAATTAAATGCAAGTATCACATATACACCTTTGAAACTTGATCTATAGAACTTGCATTCGAATTAACTACATGATAAGAGCTATTTCCCCATTTGCCTTTATTTTCTTCAACATTCATTAATGAAAACACATATTCATTAATGAAAACACATTTAAAGTTCCATGAAATAATAGAGTTGCCTAAACTGTTGGGCATGAAAGGCCAGAACAACATACCATTTCAGCTCAGTGAAATTTTTATTTTTAGCAATCCTTTCGGAGAGAACAAAACTTAATTAGGCATATGAAAACTTGAACTTAAAAGTTTTATTCATCATTCTAAACTTCTCAATAACTCAACTTTTAACATTTTTCAGGCTTAGTTATTTTTGTGCTGTTAATTTTCTGTATGTATCCACCCACATTTCTGCATCCCTCTCCCACATTTTTATATTTCTAAGTTCTTAAAATAATATAGGCTAGATCAAAGTGATGTGATAAACAGTAGAAATTTGCCTTACCAGACTGTGTCTGTGAGTCCCACAGTAGATGTATGGATATGTATGTATTTGGAAGAAGCTGGACTTAACAGAGAGTACCTTTTCTTCACTACTGTCTCCCTCTCCATCTTGTTCATCTCCATATGTGGTTACACCATCCACATTGGGACACCATGCCTGGAAACCACCCAGGCACCTCCTTTCTCTCACTAAACTTTCTGTTCTCATGAATCGAATCCATTGCTGAATTCTTCTGTTGACTTGACCTTTTAAGTAGCTCTCCAACATATAGATTTCCCTCTCTATTGTCACGATTCTGGTTCAAGCTTCTGTGATAAAGCAGCAGCTTTCAATCCTATCTTCCACATCTCAAATCCTTTTAAATAAACAGCCAGTGTCATTGATTTTTAAACACAAATAACCTGATTTTACAGGATTATGCCTGCAATCTCAGCACTTTGTGAGGCCGAGGCAGGAGGATCGGTTAGGGCCAGGAGTTCAAGACCAGTCTGGGCAACATAGCCATATCCAGCCTCTACAAAAAATAAAAATAAAAAAATTAGCCAGGCATTCTCTGTAATCACAGATACTCAGGAAGCTGGTAGGCAGGAGGATTACTTGAGTGCAGGAGTTTGAGGATGCAATAAGCTATGATCACACCACTGTATTCCAACCTAGGTGACAAAATAAGATCCTATCTTAAAAGGACAAAACAAACAAATTATACCAATCAATTCATATCAATGCAAAACACTTCAATGTCTTCCTGATACATTTAGAAAAAATTCAGATCCTTGCCATAAACTGCAAGGTTTGGGATGAACTTTTCACCTGGCTAACATTGCTTTCCCTCGCTACTTACCATCCTGCACACGGAAATTCATTATAACTTTTGCGGGTGATCTTCCGTCTTTCCCAGACCCTGCAAGGCTGAATTTTTTTTCACTTTCAGGTCACAGGATTTTTTTTTTTTAATTCAGGTTAATGTGAGGATAGAACCAGCCAGGTCACAATATTTGAGTTTGTTAGGTAGTGTCCCTACACCGAACACTCAAATGGCATGCCATAAAACCCTACATTGTACCCATCCAGTGGGAGCATCCTAACACCCACCTCCTCTTTGTCCCCTCCCTCATCCCCCCCAACTTGAATTGAAATGAGTTTTTCTCTTATGTGGGCATGAATTAGATCATTTTCTGGCTTCATATTACTTGAATTATTAAATTACCTCAAAGTATTGAGTACATTGGATACTTGCTTTTCCATTTTTGTGATACTTTACTGAGAAGAATGTGTTTCAACTCCATCCAGGGTAATACAGAAGAAGAGAAGTCACCATATTGTTATGGCAGAATAGTATTCCAGGGTATGCATATGCCACAGTGTGTTAATCGATTCCTGAGATAGAATCTTATTCAGTTGCACCAGGCTAGAGTGCTGTGGCACCATAGCTCACAGCAACCTCAAACTCCATAGCTAAAGAGAGCCTCTTGCCTCAGTCTTCTGAGTAGCAGGGGCTGCTGGCATCAGGTCACAGTTTACATGACTCTTCCTCAGAGAGGCTTTCTTAGGCAACCCAAAGTAATAGTTCCATTGTATTCTCTGTCAAAGATTCATTGATTTTCTTCATAGTATTTTTTGCATTCACAATTACTTATTTACTTGTTCATTTGATGTGTCTCTCATTAGACTCTAAGCTGGGAATAGACACAATGTCTGTGTTGCTCTCCAGTGGACACCCAGGGCCTAGCTCAATACCCAGAATTCAGTAGCATCTCAAAAATGTAATTGTTGAATGAATGAATGAATGAACAATGAACCAATTTCTTGATAAACATGGTTGAATCCTCTATTTCATTGAAATATGGCATCTTAATTTTCAAAATTATTTGGTTCAGACTGTTTTATAATATTTTCAAGCCAAATAAGCTTACTTATAAATAAAATTAAAAGGTATATAGTCATTTTTTTGTGATGTTTTAATTAATTAATTTTTCTTTTTTTTGAGACAGTCTCACTGTGTCACCCTTGGTAGATTGCCATGGCATCACAGCTCACAGAAACCTCCAACTCTTGGGCTTAAGAGATTCTCTTGCCTCAGCCTCTCAAGTAGCTGGGACTACAGGCACCTGCCACAATGCCCAGCTACTTTTTGTTGCCATTGGCATTGTTTAGCTGGCCTAGGCCTGATTTGAACCCTCCAGCCTGGGTGTATGTGGCCAGTACCCTACCCACTGAGCTGCTGGTGCCATCTAAACATGGTTTATATTTTTGAAGGGAAATTATTACTATAAGAAGTTGAGCTAAAATCAAAAGGTACAAAATAAAAGTGGAAAATAAATTATAGGAAATTTGATTATCAACATGTTGTGTACAGTTGCACTATCCTCTAAGAAAATTCATTACTACAGAGATAAGAAACATTTAATTTTACTGTCTATTCCCTTTTCTAAAACGCTGTTGAATTCTGGGAAGAACGTGTAAAATATAAGAACAGTTAAACATTTTTGAACCTTTAGTTTATGATAGGTATTTTTATGAGCACTTTATGAGCATTAAACAATTTATCCTACACAAAAATTCAAGGATGTAGGTGCTTTTATTTACCCTATTTTACAGGTGAGTAACCATATGGAGATTACTAAGCAACTTGTACAAAGTCATGTAGCTATTAAATGGCAAGGATGAGATACACAATTTCAGTATCATGCTATACTGCCCCTAATAAATAAATATTATTCCGATTTTTTTAAAATTATTTTTTATTGAGTCATAACTGTGTACAATAATTCAGTCATGGAGTACAGTGTGCAGGCTTCACATACAATCGGAGATATTTTTATCAACCTGATTAATATAACATTCATGATATTTTCTCATTTACTATGTGAAA
>CAUYRH010116299.1:0-26404 GCA_963574655.1 Perodicticus potto
TTTGTCTTGTGATTTTTTTTGAGGTGAAATTCAAGTTTTTGTGTGAGTAGTACTATTATACCTATCTTGAGTGTCTTGCTTGTACTGTATCACATCATACCTTTGTTTAATTCTTAATAAACTGTTCACTTGTTAAAAAAATAAATAAATAAAATAAAAAATAAACATGGAGTTTGGGATTCTGGAAGAGACTTGGCACTTAACCAGATAAACTTTATTTTATACGTGAAAAGACTGAGGCTTGGAAGATGAATGACTGGGCTGCTTGATGACATGGGTGAGACCAGAACACCAGCCTCCCCTAAGTCCCCATTCTAATACTCGTTCCAGTTTGTGAGTGGGAGAAACATGGATACCTCAAAAGAAAAATGTTGGTTCCAGGATAATTTTTCAACAATGCTCACCAGCTAAGTCTTTTTTTTTTTTTTGAGACTGAGTCTCACTCCATCACCCTGGTAGAGTGCCATGGTATTCTAGTTCACAGCAGCCTCAAACTCTTGGGCTTCAAGTGATTCTCTTGCCTTAGCTCCTTGAGTAGCTCAGATTATAGGCCTGCACTACTATACCCAGCTAATTTTTCTATTTTTAGTAGAAAAGAGGGGGCTTATTTTTGCACAGGCTGGTCTCGAACTCCTGAGCTCAAACAATCCCCCTACCTGGATCTCCCAGAGTGCTAGGACTACAGGTGTGAGTCTCCACACCTAGCCACTAGTTAAGTCTTTATCAAAAGTTTCTAGATGACAAGAACAGCTTATAAAGTAATACTTCATCATTTCTACTCCTACGTAACTTGCTTTTGAAATAACCATTAATAGCTAGATATGGTGGCACATGCCTGTAATCCCAGCACTTTTGGAGTCTAAGGCAGGAGGATCACTTAGGACCAACCTGGACAACATAGCAAGACCCCATCTCTACAAAAAAATTTTACAAATCAGCTGGGTATAATGGCACATGCCTGTAGTCCCAGCTACTTGGGAGGCCAAGGTGGGAAATTCATGAGCCCAGGAATCCGAGGTTGCAGTGAGCTATAATCCAGCCACTGTACTCCAAGTATGAGTGACAAAGTAAGACCCTATCTCTATAAATAAATAAATAAATAAAACAGAATAAATATCTGTTAACATTTTCTCTTGAAATATTGTCCTGCTTTCCTATACGTGGATATCTGAAGAGTAGATTCTTTTGTGTTTTGATTGTTTGCAATTTTAAAATGTAAAGTCACGTACTTTCTAAAGGCTGCAAAGATTCCCATTCCAGCAATCAGCAGGACGACAAAGAGCACCAAAGGAACAGTCACAGTTGTCACCTTTATGATGTTTATTTCTAAAGAAGGGGGAGAGCAACCTGTTAAGACATAAATGACCAGCAACCGGACTTCCCATTCCAAAGTGGATATTGACTTGAAAAGTCTTTAGCTATTTAATACATGGGGAATAGGTAAGCAAAAGAAAGGATTCAAAATCCTGGCCAATGTTTAGAAAAATAAAATGTATCTCCCACTCCTCTCCCAAAGGCAGTTTCCAGTGTTCCTCAGAGATTATCATTTACCATGAGCTTATTGCTTGGCCTATATTAGATTCCAAACATCAGAATCAAAGGCCCACCCAGCCAGAAACTATTTAGAAAGGTAAATGATTTAAGTACAGTGTGGAGGTACTATTTTGGCTCAAGCAACCAGCTTCCCTAGACAGTGGGCAGGTCAGGGCCTGTACCCTAACGGCAGCCTGGGGAGCCCGAGATTCTCATCACCAGAGCTCTGGGACTGCAGACTGACAAGAAATGCAGCCTCATGACCTCAAACAGCATTTCCATTGTATTGCATGAAGCACCACACCATGTTCTCCTCCAACTCTTCTGCTTTAAGAAAAGAAGTCATTTTATCAGCCCCTGAAACAGGCTCTGTAGAAACTATGCAAACTAAGGAGAAATACTTGTTCTTTACCTTTCTGTGATCCTTAGGGAGAAAATAAAGGGCTGACCAGAAGTAGAAAAGTGTAGTTCACAAAGAGGAGGAGAATGAATTTAGATGGGAACAAACTTTATGTAAATAACAGCAATGTTTATTTATAAGAGTGAAAATTTAGGAAAAACTTTACAACTTAGACATTTAATAGGAGGGGAATGGGCCAGATATTAATAATTATGGCTGTCAACAACTAACACTGGAAAATGTTCATAATCATGTACAATGTTAAATGACAAACATGTGCAAGAAAGCAGAATATGTGACATGCTACCATTTTTGTCTTTAAGTTAGAAATTTAACAGTTGACGAGATACATTGGGATGTGGTGGTCTTCCACGAATGGTGATTTATGGATGATTGTTTTTCCTTATTTTTATATTTTTCTAATCTTTCCAAATTTTATAATATTCATATGTAAAGTATTTTATATTCTGAAAAAAATAAATGTACTTTTTATGTTTATTATTTAGATACAGGATACACTTACATGTACTGAGTTCAAAAAGTATAAAAAGGTAGGGAATGGAATGTTTCCCTCCTACCTCTGTTCCTCCTCCACAGGAAGCCAAATTATATTTCTTGACATGCTAGATATACCAGAATGAATATTCATTCTTTACTTCTTTCTGTCATTCCTTCTTTTTACATATGGTAGAGTGCTACACAGATAGTTGTATACCTTCTTTTTTTAGCTTTCTATATTACTCACACATTTTCTTTTATGGCTACAGAGTATTTCATTACCTTCATTACCTCCTATTTTATTTTTCCATGTATTTACCTCATGTTTGAAGGGCATATCAGTTTGTTTCTAAACTTTTTCTACTTACAGTAGAAAAAAGGAACTTACAGTTCCTTTTTTTTTGAGACAAGAGTCTCACTCAGTTGCCTTGGGGTTGAATGCTGTGGTGTCACAGATCACAGCAACCTCAAACTCTTGGGCTCCAGTGATCTTCTTGCCTCGGCCTCCCCAGTAGCTGGGACTACAGGCGCCCACCACAATGCCTGACTATATTTTTAGAGACAGGGTCTCACTCTTGCTCAGGCTGGTCTCAAACTCCCGAGCTCAAGCAATCCACCTGCCTCGGCCTCCCAGAGTGCAAGGATTATAGCCACCATACCCGGCCCTACATATATCATTTTACATATATGAAAAATACCTCCAGACCATCTGCCTCTTGCATTTATATGGCAGAGAAGAACAAATTTTGTTGAAAGTCACTAGGACCTATCAGGTGAGATGTTAGTTATACTTCTTAAAAACCACAAAACAATAATTGCTCTACCTGTAGGCCGTGCCTTTGAGGGGATGAGCTTTGTGATTATCTCATCTTCTTTCTCAGTTGAAACACCAGTGTTGGGACTTGTTTTGTGCCACACCAATGAATCATTACCTGAAAGAGAAGGGATGTCGGAAAAATCACATTAGTGACAAAAGAACACAAAAGGTGATCAACTTGAGTAACTCACTCACTGACTTGCCTTGAGCCCTACCTTGTGTAATTTGACAACCAATGAGCTCCACTTTCAAGGCTATTCTCTGGTGCCATGTCTTAGGGACAACCCGTACATATCTGGCCACGATGGGAGGGATGAAATTGTTCTGCACTGGGTCCTGGAAGTTGGAGTTACCCTGAAACACCTACAGAAAGAATTACTTTTACTTGAAGGTTCTTTTAGTTAGTTTTAGGTTTTTATCATCCCACTCATATCTCGTCATAATAAACCAGAATAAAGATTCTATGTCCATTGCAGTTTTGTAGACACTCTTGATACTGAAAATACAATGCTTTTTAAACAAAGGCCAAGTTATCTAACTAAGATGGTGCTAATCTGTTTTCTACTTTAAATTTCAGTTTGGATGAAGAAGCTAAAATTGCCCTTTTGCATCACTTGGCCTTGATATTTCTACATTAACCTGGTGCTACTGACGAGCAACCTCAAAAGCACAAGTCTTCAGCTCTCACTTCTGCTGTCCCCTTTGTAATTCTTATTTCTACCACACGTATACTGAAGCAACCCCCTGCAAACTACCAACTTTCAGTTTCCAAGAAAATGACAAGTGTCTCACTCCTGAATGAGAAAAGAATTAAATCACAACAATCTCATAAGGTTTTTATTGGCATATTTCTTATACTTATATGCTCAAGAAAGCACCAGTATTGTCTTTTATTAATGACATATTTAGTGTAAACACTCATGAAAATATACAGAGGCCTGCTGTCCTACTCATTTCCTGCCCGCAAGAGTTTCTCTTACCTTTTCTTCATTATTCACAATTCCTTTATAGGTCCTCCACTTGGAGTTATTTTTGAAGTTTATCACGAAACTCTTAACATAAAAGTTGAAATTTGATTGTGTGGATCCGGCAGTCCTAATTCCTTTTAACAAAACATAATTTATAGGTTAGTTTTATTTACAGGTGAGTTTTTAAAATCTTATGTATAAAATGTACTATAATTTCAAGTGTTCCCCCCACCAGAGTCCCATTAGAAATCTCAGATCGTTTTATAGGCCAGCTTTTATTAGTTGCATTCAGAAACCCATTCACAGATGAGGGTCTTCATGCTGATAGCACACCATAATGATAAGCTTTCACCACTGAGGTGTATGGTCTCTAATCTATACAGCCACATTTCCAACTTCTACATGGGTTCTTTTCAAAGAGACAATGGGAAGATTTGTTGCATTTTTAAAAGATTTCAAGTACTGGCAGGGTGGAGAGAGGGGCCCCTGGTAAACTGAAAACATAATTCCAACTGCAAGTCCCTTTGCAATCATGTGATTTTTCTGCACCTGTTATTTTCTTTATCTCTCCCAAATCTATCTCTAGCCACTCTCGTTGTCTGCGATTGCTGCTGCTGTCCCCCGAGGCCCACGATGGGCCTTGGTCCTGAAGTCGGGCTTGGCCAGGAGACCAGTGCATTTGTTCTCCGCTTTCATTGACCCACTGCCAAGAGGAAGAAGCTCTGATTTGCTTGTCAGGTTCCAGACTCAAGGATCTGCTGCAACCTAGGAAAAAAGGCAGGGAAACATTTCCGATGTAGGCATAATGTGAAGATGCATTTCTTTCCATTCTGATATCAAATCAAGTGTTTATCAGTTTAATGGCCTGACGATTGATTTAAACTGCAGTGTCTTGAAATTTCTGCTGCTTTTCTTTTTACTAGACCCCAAAGTTGTATCTCCTATAAGTGATACCTCTTTGTCCCCACTGTAGATTTTCTTTTCTAACCCTCTAAATTAACTCTGATTTCAACAAAGGTTTAGAATGCTGAGTTTCTTCTCGCTTTAAAGGATTTAGAATCAGAGGGGAATTCCATTCTTTCTGTATCCTTGAAAAGAAGATCTATCCAGGTCCTTTGAGGATGGGTAATTTGTACCCAACATTGATCCTCAGGACTTTAACTATACTTGGTAATTTATAGTACTTCTCCATTTTTCCACAGACTGTTCTTCCCCAAGACTCTGGGTGTTTCAAGGCAATGATAATTTGGCTAAAAACAGTGATTTAAAACAAACAAAGAGACCAAATAAAAACCTAACTCTTGGGCAGCACCTGAGGCTCAGTGAGAAGGGTGCCACCCCCATATACTGAGGGTACAGGGTTTGAACCCAGCCCCGGCAACAAAAAATAGCCGGGTGTTGTGGCGGGCACCTATAATCCCAGCTATTCGGGCGGCTGAGGCAAGAGAATCGCCTAAGCCCAGGAGTTGGAGGTTGCTGTGAGCTACTACTGGCCATAAAGTGAGACTCTGTCTCAAAAAACCCCCAAAAACCTAACTCATGAGAAGTTTGTCATGAATCAAAAGAAACAAGCAAAAAACCTCCTAGAGACCCTCATGAACCTTATGAACCGTCTTCTGAAACACACATTTAATTTCTTATGACAGATAAGAACATGAGAGATTGACCCAAGTGACCCTCCCTGGGAGTGCCACAGGCGGAGCCAGTCACAAGGCACACTGGCAGCTGCCAGGAACGTGGTACGTGGGATGGCCCGGATTTGTGCTCAGAGGCAGGTTGATAAAACAGGCTCCAGAAACGCTGAAGCTGCAAACGCTGTGAGACGTGTTTTTTCAGTGCAATCCAATGGCAGGTTTTGCCCTTGCTTACTAATTGTAGTAGGGTCATTGTACAAAATTACAGAATTTTCAGGGCCATTTTCTTTGAAAAGGAGAGAAATTAGCATTAAAAAGGGATATTCCTGGACTGTGCCATTAAAACCATAGTCACGTAACAATGTAAGTGGTATCCCTGGAGAGTTTGGTCTCTGGTTCCCACACAAAAGTCAGTGACAGATGATAAATGAAGCAGGCAGATTCCTAGACAAAGGTGCGGCTTTCCTCGGGGCTACAGGACCCAGGTCAAGAATCACCTCAACACTGGAGCTCAAGAACCACCTAAGCCACTACTTCTCTCCAGACAAAAGATGGCAATGACTGAAACTGAATCACAGTGCGTCTCCAGGGAAGTAGTTGGGGGAAAGAGGAAGAACCAATAGTTTTTCTCCTTTAAGTGTATGGTTATGTTAGTTAAATACCTCAGTGAAACATTCTAGGTGTTATAAGCTTTTATATGCTTTAGATTCCTTCTGAATTCTATCTTGGCATAAAAGGGGGGGAAAAAAAACGACCAAATAGAAACCACTTCTCAATAATTTCCACCAAAGAAGCCTCAATCATAAAGGAGAATGCACTTCTAGAATGTCTGTGGCCCCAAAAAGCTCTCCATAAGCTGGAAATTTCCTTGAGGGCTTTTATCTTTAAAAGTCCAAGAATTTTGTATTCTACTGTATGTCTGAGAGACATAAGTCATTTGTAAAACAGAGACTGTTCTACTGTGCTTTTCCCTCTTAGAGGTTAAAAAAACTCAGCCAACTAGGCATAATGATTCATTCTCACTGCAGTATGTCAGATAAGTATCATTCTAAAAAATAATCACACAAATCTGCTATGATTAGGATCAAAGCACTTAGTATTATTTCCCACTTTTCCTAATTCTTTTGTTCCTACTGTAACATAAACATTAACAGTTGACTTCACCTCATTGTCCTTGTAAGTCACTGACAATGGTCAAAAAACATACTGGGGTGAAGGTGGAGGTACAGGAAGTGTAAGAGAACAACTCTTGAGCTTGCTGGTTTTCCTACAGTGCAAATCATTTTGAAGAACACAACCAATTTGGCTGACTACAGTGAGAATCCTGTAGCAAACTGGTTTCCTTCTATCACTGGCCACCAGGAGTAAAAAGCCTCCTCTGAGCATTTTCACTAAGAACCATGTTAGGTTTTTTTTTTTTTGAGACAGAGCCTCAAGCTGTCACCCTGGGTAGAATGCCATAGCATTACAGCTCACAGCAACCTCCAAGTCCTGGGCTTAACCAGTTCTCTTGCCTCAGCCTCCCAAGTAGCTGGGACTACAGGTGCCCACCACAATGCCTGGCTATTTTTTGGCTGAAGTTGTCATTGTTATTTGGCAGGCCTGGGCTGGATTCAAACCCGCCAGCTCTAGTGTATGTGGCTGGCGCCTTAGCCACTTGAGCTACAGGCGCTGAGCCAGAACTACGTTTTTAAACTTTAAATTTATACCAGTATTCTATAAGTCAGTGATTTTCAGAACCTTTCTCGGAATCCCCTAGTGAGGAAGCCTAGAAAAGTTACCATTTTTTCTCAAAGTTGACCTTTGAGATTTTGAGGGGCCTGTATCTGGGTCCTGCCAAGACTTCTCCAGAAGGTTTTTAGGGGGTCCACCAACCACCCCAAACTCTAATCACTGAAGAAGGTAGATTTGAGGGGAAAACCAGGATCAAATCTCTAGAAAGATCAGTAAAACAAAAATGACAGTTCCTCTGGGGTCCACACAAGTGGTGGTGGTTGAAACAAACTTCTGAGTGAATTAAAATCTCTAGGTTCTTTCTGGTCATCAAGATAGGAAATGGAATTTAACCAGAAGGCAAGTGAAGGCTACATGACCACCTGATAGTTTTAAAGTTAAGAGTAAAGATCTTCAGTATGAATTTACAGCCTCCTGTTTTCAGTATCATAAATAAGACAATGTTAGATATTTCATATTTTAAATTTGAGTGTATTGGTGTGACACAATACCTGAATCAGCACCTTCTTTTCCTCACAGTTTCAGCTATTTTAATGTTTTATATAACTAACCTCCCATTATTTCACATCATAAATATAAAGGGGGGCTCAGGATCAGGAACAAAACATAAATTTTAAATATCTTATGCAAGAATTTAAAATTTAAAATTTAAATTTAAGAGATATTATTTAACAGACTCCTGCCTTAAATCAAGTTCTCAATTTAAAAAGTAATGGTGTTCAATCTTAGAACAGCTCAAACTAAGTTAATTAACTTTCTATTACCTCATGTGCTCAAATTTCTCCAAAATTGTTTCCTAAAAAGAAGGTGGCACTTCACATTTGAGCCCTTTCAAAGTTTTATATTACACTGACCTCTCTGAACAACTAAGAACTGTTCAGGGAAGACGTTTGAGTTTGAGTTTGAAATAACCTATGATCAATCCAGTTTTGAATGCAAAACAATCCACCTAATAAAACAGTGAAAAACAAAGAAATTTAATGCAGATTTAGTTCTCATTCCTGGGGTTGAATATATGAACTCTTAATATCTAATGCTGGAAATTGTTACAAGCAAGCCTTTTAAAGATTTTTTTTTTTTAAGTGATAGTATTACCTTTGCCAAAAATGCATAATCTGAATGTAATCACCAGGGAACATCGAACCAACCCAAATTGACAGACATTGTAAAAAATAACTGCTCAGGACTCTCAAAAGGTAAGGATAGACTGAAGAGTGGTGACAACAATGCTTCAGGACCCTAGTGAATTCTACATGAGGAAAGGGACATTAGCATTTGTTTTGAATAGAGTCTCAGTTACTTGAGTCTGACTTTCTTCAGTTTCATAAATAAAAACCCAGAATTCCCCCACTTATAGTAAAAAACATGTATACTAAGCAAAGTATGATACTTAATGATTTTTTTGGCCAGCTTTAGCATGTATGCTCTCAAAAGTCAATATTTAGGTAATTTATCCAGAAAAATCATGTAAGTTTAAAAGTGAAATTCATGTTTAAAAAAAAATCTTTGAAAACATTTTTTTCTTAAAAAGATATATTTTTTAAAGTAAAATTGTTATATTTAACAAGTTTGTCAACATTTCTATTTTCTGGTTGTTCCAAGAGTATTTGGAAAAGAAGAGTAAGTATTTTAACTCAGGCATACACACATAAATACAGTAATTCTTCTAGTTGATGTTTGAATTTATAATACATGATGTTGCAATTATAATACATGACAGACAGATGAATAATAATCTCATCTCATCTATTTTTGCTCTTTTCTTTTTTCTTTTAGAGATAGAGTCTTACTTTGTCGCCCTCGGTAGAGTGCTGTGGTGTCACAGCTCACAGCAACCTCCAGCTCTTGGACTTAGGCATTTCTCTTGCCTCAGCCTCTCGAGTAGCTGGAATCATAGGTGCCAACCACAACACCGGCTATTTTTTGTTGCAGTTTGGCCAGGGCTAGGTTGAACCCGCCACCCTTGGTATATGGGACCAGTGCCCTACTCACTGAGCCATAGGCGAGATCAAAGGCTTATTTTTCCTGGTTACTGTGCAAGCTGGTATAGGTATTCACATTTGTTTACAGCGCATTTTGTTACCAAGAATGTGGATTATAAAAATGCCCAAAGTATATAAACCAAATATTTAAAATGAAATTGATATGAGGGTGAACCATTAAAAATTAACTGCATAATGATGAAAACTATACAACTTTCACATATTCTCTGTGGCTAATATAATCACATTCCAAGTATGTCCACTCTAGGCACAGCTTATAAACACTAATGCCAGAAAACATTATTCTTTTTCAAAACATTAACTCCGTATTAAAAATTTTGATAGTTTTGACTCTGAAAATTCCTTGGCAATGGGCTTTTAACAATTAGTTGATTAATGAAAATTTTCAAGGTGGATAAACAAAACTATTCACCACTTTCAGCCACACATGTAATCATTAGAAGCCACTATACATCAGGATTATAGGAGGTATTCCCAAACATGCATTACTTCCCTGCTAAATTTCAGCCAGCACTCCCCCTTACCACTGGCGCAGTGTTACTGTGGATCCTTGGGATCCTGCCTGGGCCCCTGGGGCCCTCCCTCCAGAGTCATGCCAGACCCTGTGGTCATGCCAGCTTGCACAGTTACTACCCACTCTTCCTCCCTCCCTGGGAGCTGGGCACACGGGAACGCCCACTCTCTAAACTCTGGCCACATAAAGACAAACCACTTGGGCCTCTTCCTCCGGCAATCTTTGGGGAGGTTCAAAATGACCAAGGATCTATTCTAACCAAGCTTAAACGTAGGTCTGATCTGTGTTTTTCATGAAAGGAAATCATCAAGTAGCCACAAAAGAGAGAAATGCTGCATATCATTGAACAGTTAATCTTAAGAGCATCCCCTATCAAAAATACTACCTACTTCTTGTGTTTTAACAAAATTGCTGTATAATATAATGATGGGCAAATCTATCCATCTCAATTATTACCCCAAAGTCTTACACAAAGGAACTTTTTCAACAAATCTTCCCAGGCAGTTAACATACCACTTTCCCTTCTCCCAACATATCAAAATCGTTGATGCTCACAGAAACCAAGGTCCCTTTACTTACGATCCTAATGCGAAGAGCTGGTGAGGAGAACTCAGAAGCATAGAACTGAGATTCAACATCCACATCTCCCAAACTCAGAATCAGTTTCCTCCCCTTTGGTACTTTAATAGCTGTCGATAAGTTAAGTGACCAAGGCAAAAATCTCAATCAACAGAAGTTTATTAAGGCAAAGTTTAGGACGTGCCCAGGAAAAACACAAACCACAGACAAGCTGTTTTGCCCAAAGGGGAAGTTGGAACCCTCAACATTCTGAAAATATAGAGAAGGGAAAGGGCAGACAGAGGTCCTGATGAGGCAAAGTGGTTATATCCTCCCGAGGCCCAGGAAATCTACCCTATACACAAAATGAGGGGCAGCGTTGTCCAGCCAGGCTGACCATCTTTTTCAAATATCTCTTTTATTATCTCCCCATGCTATGCTGGACAACACTGCAGGAACTAGAATGGGGGAGAATCTGTGTGAGAAGAGCAATAGGCAGGCAAAGAATGGGGGTAGCTGGGATGGCAAGTAGGAAAGAAACCCAGGGAAATTCACAGGACAAAATCCACAGACTCAGGCTTTGCTTAGCTGCAGAAGGAAAGAGAAGCGGAGAAAAACACATGAAGGTGTTGAGTCCAGCAGTGATTGGAACAGTGAAGTTAACACAGGCAGACAGGGAAGCCCAGAGAGGGGTGTGCATAGGGCTTTGATTTAAATCTACTTTAAAAAAAAATATGATTTACAGTTTCTCTTGAAAACCAGAAGATGAAGCAATCACATGAGCAGATACTGTCCCAGGGCTACGGATACCAACAACCAGTAGCTGTCCTTTTAAAGGAGAAAAGCACACTAGTCCCCCACCAGCTGCCTGTTACTCAATTTCTAGTACTTGCCGTACCTTTATAAGTGTTGATTTTTAGCAACCATAGGGGAATTGCATAACTATGCATATGAATACAAACACACCAGAAATCACCTGGCCAAACAACTAAATGCCTCTTAGTACTCTGAAATTTTCCCTTAATAAAGAAGAAAAGCAAAAATCTTTCTCAGAAAACACAATTACACATAAAATTAGGACCAATTGTATCAGTCAACCTACATATGATAATATTCTAAATTTTATTTTATTTTTTACAGTGATATGTCACAACAAAAGAAAATCCCAGGGTATCACTTGTACTCAATACTACATATACCCTTTCTGATCCTATGTCAGAGGAGGTCCAACACAATGATTTTCCTGCCTGTTCCGATGTCATTAGACATCTGACACGCTTTTTCTGTGCCTCTCGTTCCATGACAAGAGGTTAGTGACAATGTAAACTTTTTAGCCCTCAAACACAATTGATCACTGGTTATAAGAAGCAACAGCCTGTTCAATCTGAAAAACCAACAGTTATTACAGAATACACAAAGTTTATGGGCAGAGTGGAAAGAGCTATCAGTACTGTGGATGTTACAGATTTACAAGGTCCTACAAACAGTGAAAAGAATTATTCTACTGGCTGATGCAAGTTGCAGTGGTGAGGAGCTACATCCTTATTCATTAGTTAAAGAGGAGAGTGGAGAAAAAGTGCAGACACCTCTTTCTTACAGGAGAAATCTCATCACTCAGCTTGTGAGCAATGTGAGGAAGAGAAATTCAAGAAGGAAGGGAAGATCATCATCTTCTGACACCAAGGACAGGCTAAACGGGAAGATGCATTTTATGATGCAAAATGGAAAAAAAATCATCAAACCACTGCATGATTTGCAGCAGAAGAAATGAGAAAGGTGGATGGAGAGAAACATTTTCTACAAGAGGAAGCCTGGACTTCATCCCGGAGATTGCTTCAGGAAGATTCGCACTCAAAAAAATTATAAGCAAAAATACTGTAATTACTTTATGAGGCAAAATAAAATAATAATTTTATGAACCTAAAAAAGATAATAAAATCATCAGGTGAGTTCATATTTCTGTTTTTCTCTTTTAAAACGGTAAGATGATTCCAAGTAATCCACCAACCTCTTTCCCACCCAAAATAAATAAGAGTGAGAGAGTATGTGGGTGGCAGAAAAATTGGACTGGAAAGTTAAACCTCTTTCCACCCACTTTACTCCAAAGCCCAAGAGGAAACTTACTTCATCTAGGGATACCCATAAAATGAGGGCTGGTTCAAGTCTCCAGCATTCCCATCATTACTTGCCTGAGGATCTGGGCCTTCTTAGGAACATCTCCCTTTTCCATTAAATGCGAGAAGGAAAGCCCACGAGTCTTTGTTCTGCCAAAGAACCTGAACCACAAAGGAACTGCTGAGTCCTAATTTATTAAAAAGCAAACTGTCATCAGAAATTGTAATGTTACTCTTGCCTATGGAAGTAAACTATTTACTTCCAGAGTGAGTTTTCTGTGGCAAGCGCTCATAGAATAAATTTAGTCCATGGGTATTAACTACCTTGGAAAAGTTTGCCCTATTGTTTTCCACAGTTTTGATGACTTCAAAAGACCAGGTAGGCGTATGGCAAAGGGGAAAATGAAAAACTGCTAGGGAGAGAAACTGCCTGGTGCTATCATGTACTGAATAAGGCAGATGCATACAAATGAAAAGCAATAGGAAGCGCTATTCCCATGACCTCATCCTGACACTCAGGTAGCCTAACTCACATAGCCTAACTCTCTAATTGAGAATCATTGGCAAAGAAGACAAAAGTTATATTAAAGGCTACTAATGCAAGTGTATCAGTGTCAACATCCTGGTTGTAATACAGTACTATATAAAGTTTTGCAAGATGTTATCCCTGGGGGAGACACGTTAAAGTACATTAAGTCTCTTTGTATTGGTTCTTACAATAGCATATGACCTACAATTATCTCAAAATAAAAAGTTCAAATAAAATACAATTTTTTAATCTGTCAGTCCAGTTAACTTGGCCAGGTGGGGATGGAAGTGAGGAAGCTTTCACTTTTTATTTTATACTTTTATTTACTATTTGGTCTTTGTTATCCTGTATGTTTTCCTCTATTTAGTTTTTCATTTCTTTCTTTCTTTTTTTTTTTTTTTTTTTTTAGACAAAGTCTCACTATGTTGCCCTTGGTATAGTGCCGTGACATCTCAGCTCACAGCAACCTCAAACTCTTGGGCTTAAGTGATTCTTTTGCCTCATCCTCCCAAGTAACTGGGACTGCAGGCACCCACCACAATGCCCAGCTATTTTTTTTGTTGTTGTTATTGTTGTCATAGTTGTTTAGCAGGCGTTCGCTGGGTTTGAACCCACTAGCCCTGGTGCATGTGACCAGCACCCTAACTGCTGAGCTACGGACCCTGAGCCTATTTAGGTTTTTTTAATCTATATTAAATAAAGCATTTATACAAATTTGCACTGAAAAGATCAACATGGAATGACCAATACAGGAAGTCAATTTTATTATAAAATCTCTCTGTACCAAGCCCATTATCTAAGTTTCTCATGTTTGTTTATGAAGCATAGGGTGCTGTATCTTATGGGGCTCATAATTTTAAAATGCCTAGTTTACAAAATGCACATTAATTTTCCTTAAGGCTAGTGGTGTCCTCCAGACTACAATTCTGAGATGTTCTAGATACAGCTCTAGGATTTTATAAATATTGTTGTCTCATCTTTATTTGAATTTGTGACTTATATATGTGTTTAATCTTGAAAACCACCAAATTCTGCTCCATCTGACCCTTCCTTTAGATACTTTCAGAACATTCTTCTCTTAAAGTTCTTTTTAATAAGATGTCACTGACTCTGGCATGGTCATCAATTGATAGTAAAGTCGCTGGGCAGGAGGTGGACAAAGAACTTCAGTCTGAAGGGTCAGGCTTGTCACCATCTAAACTCACAGATGGATCTCAGCATGATGGTAGGTGAGACAACCAGGTAATATGTGTCTCCTGATAGCACAAAATATGCTGTGTACACTACACCTATGAAGGACTCTTACCAAAAAAGCAAAACATGCGAATCAATAATAATTAACCTTGAATGCCAAGTCTTTAGGGCTGTTAAGTTGGCTAAGCTAGTGCCATCTTAGATCTGAAGAAACCACTCTGTAAGACTCTGCTGCAGGTGAGCACACCTCAGATAAGGGAGACAGGCCACAAGCTCGTGGCCTCCTTGCACCTGTCCAGTTACAAACACGTAAGAAATATACTGACACCGCAAGCCTCTGACACTGCGAAAAGAACCTGCTGAGAGTCCCAGTAAGGAGCTGCATGTCCTTGGCACCCTGATAAGAAAGACTTGTCTATAAAGCCAAATGCTTCTCAATCCTCCGTAAAAAGATCTGCCTCCTTCCCTACCACTGCTAACATCCTGTAGAGCTTAGCCCACTGGCACCCAAGTGTCAAAATAAACTTCACTTTGCCTTTGTTACACTTTGATCTTGAATGTTTTGATTTGCTCCTTTCAGTTTTTACCTATCAACTTCCAGTCTAAGAGAAATGTAGGGGATAGGGGCGCAAGTTCACGGACAACAGGAAGAAGCCATTAGCTGAATCTAGGTAGTAGGCATTTCTAGGTGCAATTAACCCAGTTTTGTCAGCAATACATTGTATGAAGAGGTGCAAACACAAAAATGTTTACGTTAAAGGAAACTTAAGAGCTGTGACAACCAATTGGATCCTGATTTGAAAAGCCATTCTTTATAAAACCTTATAGAGAGATAATTAGGATATTAAATAATATCGGAGAATTATTAATTTTATTAGGTGTGATAATGTTATTGAGATTATGTAAGGAAATGCCATTTTTAAGGATGTCAACTGACAAACATGGGACCGAAATGACATAAGATCTGGGATTTGCCTTAAAATAACTTGGCAAAAAAAGGGAGAAGCAGGATAAATGAAAAAAATATGGGGAAGTGTTGATGGTTGCTACACCTAGACAAAAAGGGTTCATAATTCCAAAAGAAATAAAAAATTTTAAAAATTAAAGGTCAATCAAAAGAGGACAAAATCTAAGACCATGGTTTTACATTAAACTCCATTCAGTGCTGGAAGGAGGACTTGTGACAGAGAACCACCACAATGGTGTAGTTGTGCAGGGTGGCAGCTAGATTAAACCGCCACTTATATAATATCAAAGGGCGGGGGCAAGAGGATGTGTCCCGGACCAAGGAGGGAAGGAGGAAGTTTTGCCAACGGGAATTTGTCTACTCTTCAAAAGTGGCTACTACACAATGTTTATCTTTTCCTTCCTTTCAACTGTAATTTAATTGCCAAAGCACACGGTGACTAAGTTATGTATCATTTCCTCCTCTCCCTGGACCCAAAGCTCCTCTCCACCACAGAATATCTGCAAGGTGGTCTCATCTCATCGCAATGGGCCTAGGTCCTGGCGTTGGTTGGAGCCACAGCTAGTTTATGAGACTGATCAACCACCTTCTCAAAACAAATTACAAAAATAAAACTTCATGTATGAAGTTTAGTCTTTGAAAAAAGCTGAAAGTACTTATATTTTAGAACTCCCAAAGTGCTCTATAGATGGAATTTAAGTATACAGGTTTAAATTCTGAACATTTGTAAACAATCTCAATGAGAAAATAATAGCCAAACTATTATATCTCCAAGCAATATGGTAATAAGAAAGTCAGTTTTAGAAGAATATTTAATGTAAAAATATTTTGAAACAATATATAGCACAATACATAAACTGTTTATTTCGATAGTATGAGCTTACAAGTGATTTTCGTTTTATTTATACATTTATCTTCTAAATTTTCCACAATATGATACATATAAATCTTAAAAATAAATAAAAATACCAAAGTCACCTAATGTTCTTTGTAACATTAAAGGCTACTGTCAGCATTAGCCTTATAATACAGATCGGAAGAAATCTCCATAAACCAATATGCTCAAACTGTCATTAAAAATTTGGCAGCTAGAAACTTAGTATAATGTAGTTCTCACTTCAAGGAACTCACAGTCAATGAGGAGAGACATATTCCTTAAAACTAAAATGAGACATACAAAAACAGAAATAGGGGCTCAATACCAACGATCTAAATGCCTGAAATTTATAGATATGACTCCATCTTTTAGCCTTTAACATCAGGAGGTATGGATATACATGCTATTTTCTAAGCAAGCTTAGAACAAAGCCTTGATACTTATCTGCACAGATCAACCCTTTATTTAGTCTACTTTAATTCCAACCACTAAGAAAGGAAAACAATAACTTCCTTAAAAGACTATTTCCCTTTGATAAGAAATCACACTAGACTAAGAAAAGCAAAATTGATATACCTGGTATGGACTAAGTTCTACAATACTAAAAAGCGTGATTTAGGGCTAGGCACCCATAGCTCAGTATTTCAGGCGCTGGCCACATATACTGGGACTGGCAGATTCAAACCCAGCCTGGGCCTGCTAAACAACAATGATAACAACAAGAACAAAATAGCTGGGCATTGTGGTGGGCACCTGCAGTCCCAGCTACTTGGGAGGCTGAGGCAAGAGAACTAGTTAAGCCCAAGAGTTTCAGATTGCTGTGAGCTGTGACACCATGCCACTCTACTGAGGGTGATAGAGTAAGACTCTATCTCAAAACAAAACAAAACAAAACATGATTTAGATTTTAAAAGAAAACTTCACTGAGTTGCGCTTCTTGGAAAATGATTTGGGTGGAATAAAATGACTAATGCAAATATACTTTTTAGATTAATTATTAATTAATCCCTAGAATGAGACAGGAGCCTCAAGCTGTTTTGATTATGACCCATGGTTAGAACATAGATCTTTCCTCATAACCAAGTATGTGCATAGGCATTCACATACATATATAACAAACAAAACCTTAATGATGCAATTCTTTGTAATGCACTGTCGTATTTTCTATCCTATTCAATTTCATATTTTTATTAAAAGCATGCTGGTTGTTCCTATTGAATTGTTTGCTTGGGCAAGAGTATCACAAGAGTGAAACCATTTCTAGAAATATGATTTCATTACAGGTGTATCCTTGTTCTTCTAATATTCAAGTCACAACAGGTCTTAACACATACGCAATCACCCATGTGTAGGTGTGAGAAAATTTTTTCCCACGTCTAAGATCAAGTGAGCTCTTGATGACTACAATCTTTTCAACCCCAAAGGAGAACTTGCAATTATTACAGAGCTCTTTGTCTGATGGGAAGGTGAATAGATTTCCCAAAGTCTCACTAATTCCATTTTCAGCTATACTCTCTTAGAAGTTTTTTGGTTTTTTTTTTTGAGACAGAGCCTCAAGCTGTCACCCTGGATAGACACAGCAACCTTCAATTCCTGGGCTCAGGCGAGTCTCCTGCCTCCGCCTCCCAAGTAGCTGGGATTACAGGCGCCCACCACAACGCCCGGCCGTTTTTAGGTTGCAGCCGTCATTGTTGTTTGGCGGCCCGGGCTGGATTTGAATCCGCCAGCTCAGGTGTACGTGGCGGGCGCCCTAGCCCGTTGAGCCACAGGCGCCGAGCCTCTCTTAGAAGTTTTGCTTTAGTTATGCTTAGCTTTTCACTTTGAGTATTGCCAGAAGGAATGGAAAAACAAGGGCAAAAGGGCCTAAGTGGCTATGTGAGAATAAAATACAGTGAAACAGAAGTTGTAATGATAAAACAGAACGATTATTCAAAAATTTTAGTTTTCTTAAAAAGAAAACAGATAATGTTATATCAAAAAAGTCACAGTATAGGCTTGGTGCCCGTGGCTCAATGGGCTAAGGCGCCAGCCATGTACACCTGAGCTGGCAGGTTCGAATCCAGCCCAGGGCCGCCAAACAACAATGACGGCTGCAACCAAAAAATGGCCGGGTGTTGTGACGGGCGCCTGTGGCCCCAGCTACTTGGGAGGCAGAGGCAAGAGACTCGCTTAAGCCCAGGAATTGGAGGTTGCTGTGAGCTGTGATGCCATAGCACTCTACCTAGGGTGACAGCTTGAGGCTCTGTCTCAAAAAAAAAAAAAAAAAGTCACAGTATAGACCAGAAACAAATGACCAAGTTCTATAAAACTGTTTCTCTTTGAACTCTATTCTCACCTCATACAAAACAGAAGCTAATGATATAACTAATGATCTAACAAGGATGATAATACTTTTGTCTCAGTAGATGAATGACATTTGAAAGTAAAACAAAAGGAAACACAAAGGACTTGTCAAAAGTCTGTCCATGAACTTTCAACATTCCTAAAAGTATCACTTAAAATAAATCAGTTTGTTCTGGCAGATCACAAGGGGCAGAGAAAAAAATAACTAAATAAAATCAGTTTGAATGTATGAAAATGAAACAAATCATTTCAAGAGGTTATATTTGGGATTATTTCCTTCAGAGTCCAAAGATATCAATAATTTTCATGTTAAAACATTAAAAAGCTTCATAATGTATACTCAATAGAAAAATATCTCAAAATCTTGCCAATGAAATTCTTTAACGTGTCACAAGTAAAATGAATGCAAACTCTGTAGTTCTTGCTCACTCTTCAGTCTTGTGACTTTTACCGAAAAGTTAAAGCTCATTAGAAGAGTTGTGGGTGTGGGGGAGGAAGGCTGATACACCTACCATTTTCCATCTTCATTTCCACAAGCTTGGATGGTGACAGAGCATGATAGTTACAACACTGGCATCTGACATAGCCCTACCTGATACTCACTATGTGAATTTGGGTGTGTCCTTTTACCTCTCCAAGCTTCAGTTTCATCATCTGTAATACAGACACAAAAGATACTACCGAACTCACGGGATTATCATGAGGATTAAAAAAAGTAATGGGGTTTGGTGCCCGTATTTCAGTGGTTCGGGTGCCGGCCACATGCACCGGGTCTGGTGGGTTCAAACCCGGCCTGGGCCAGCTAAACAAGGACAATAACAACAAAAAGATAGCCGGACATTGTGGTGGGTGCCTGTAGTCCCAGTTACTTAGGAGGCTGAGACAAGAGAATTGCTTAAGCCCAAGAGTTGGAGGTTGCTATAAGCTATAATGCCATAGCACTCTACTGAGGGCAACACAGTGTGACTCTGCCCAAATAAATAAATAAATAAATAAATAAATAAATAAATAAATAAATAAAGTAATGGTAATAAATTACCAAGCAAGGAGATAATCATATAATGACAATTCAATATATTTGTTATTATTTTGTTAAGTATATTAAAGTATCAAGGGTATTGCTTTGGGCCAGGTATGGTGGCTAATGCCTATGATCCCAGCTCTCTGGGAGGCTGAAGAGGGTGGATCACCTAAGCTCATGAATTCAAGACCAGCCTGAGCTAGAGTGAGACTCTCTAAAAATAGCTAGGTATTGTGGCAGGCACCTGTAGTCCCAGCTACTTGGGAGGCTGAGGCAAGAGTTGGAGGTTGCTGGGAGCTATGATGCCATGGCACTCTACCTGTGGGGGACAAAGTGAGACTCTGTTTAAAAACAAAAAAAAAGAATATTACTTTGAATTAGCTGACTTTGTCTAAATTCCAACACTCTAGATATATGATCTTAAGAAGTCACCCATTTTGTGCGTTATCAATTTTCCTCATCTTGTAAAATTACCCACTATAACTGGGTGTGGTAAAGATAAATGAAGTTCCCTGTATTAAACACTTTTAATTGCTGAGAAAGTCTAATTAGAATGTATTTCCCAGTATTTATCCTGTGTCCACATATTGCAAAGTCAGCATATCCCAAACTGGGTGCTGTCATACTTATGTTTGAGAGGTTTACAACAAGGAGGTAAGCCCTTAAGCCCCCCAAAGAGCTTTAAAGTAAATACACCTGTGGAATCTCACCTTTTCCTTCCCCATCTCAAAGCCCTCACAGTGCACAGTGAAGTCTAATGAAAGGTGCAGTAGCAGCATTCCCCAGGGAACTCTTTCCTCATTGGGCATCTCCCGGCAACAGCCTTCTGTGGGACAGTTTGGTGAATTCCAGGGCAAGGTGCTCACAAGTGGAACATGCTGAGAGATCTCATGATGGGGCTTTTGGGATTAAAGATCTGATACAGAGAGTTGGACGTTGGCCTCTAGAATTCTGAAAATGATACTGGAATCATACTATGTGACTCTAGCATTCAAATTTGAGACTTTTCCCACTGTTGTTAAGTTACTTGTGTTTGGGGAATGTTGACAACAAATTGGACACATTGGCCAAAAGAAGTTTCTTTCTTAATTTCACAGAAGAAAACTTAAGAAAAAAAACTTGTTTGTACAGCAAAACAAGGCTAAGACAACCGTTTTATCTCTGTTGAATAGATGCTTAGGATAAGGAAGCTGGAGAAAAGTGGCCGATGACCTTTACTAATAATGCCAGGATGTTGATGTAATGTCCAAGCTGCCATTGCTTAAAAATTAAAGATAAATCAAGAAATCTTTCCTGTTTCTAGAACACGTTATCTTTTCTAACCTGTGTTTCATGTTAATATGCATACTGCCAGTATTGAGATAAAGTTAAATATTGATACTCACTTTTCTCTCTGGTGCCCAGAAAATCTAATATTACCAAGTACAAATTTAACCTGAGTTTTTGAAATTAAACCTGTACACATTTCTCTTTTGAACACACATGTGTTTTTTCACTTTTATAGAGTTTTCAAAAAATTAATAAGAACCAAAAAGTTATTGAAACAAGAAAAAAATCATAAAATTAACTGTGAAAGGGCCCTTGTAATAATTAGCATTGACCAAGCATTTATTGTGACAGGTAATAGATACAGTATTCTAAAGATTTTACATTATCTTATTTCACCTTCATGACAATTATATTTAACACATGAGAATGATAGTTTTCTGTAAAAATTGATTACAGGCGCAGTAGCTCATGCCTGTAATCCTAGCACCCAGCAGGTGGATCTCCTGAGCTCAGAAGTTCAAGACCAGCCTGAGCAAGAGTGAGACCCCTGTCTCTAAAAATAGCCGGGCATTATGGCAGGAGCCTATAATCCCAACTACTTAGGAGGCTTAGGTAAGAGCAATACTTAAGCCCAAGAGTTTGAGGCTGCTGTGAGCTATGATGCCACGGCAATCTACTGAGGATGACAATGTGAGACTCTTATCCCAAAAAAGCAAAACAAAATTAATTATGAAGTATTTTACATATATATACCCATATAAATACAGACATACATATATAAGGGGTAGTATCTCAAACATCAAAGTGTATACCCCATGGCTTGTAAGATAGAGCATTTTATATACACAGTTGAAGCCCACCAAAGCCTATCTCACCACATGTCTTATTAACCCCTATTCTATGTGTGAAGAAGCTGAGTTTCTGAGACACAGAGTAATTCAGCCCATGTGGTTGGGCTGGAATCTGGCTCTAGCCTGAACCTACCTAACTCCAACCCTGGAACTGATCACCGTGTTCTAAGGCCACCAGTGCCTTCTCCACCCAAGAGGTGAAGAAACTAAGGCAGTGAAAGTTATACTGTTCACCCTCACATTACTGCTGCACACAACCAATATTAAAACCCATGTTACAATTAGTCAGACTCTTCTAGACTTAAAATTAACAGGAGGAATATAGTCATGTTTAATTCAGGGTTTCTTACAAAAATTATGATACAGCATTTTTCAGGCAATGAAAACCAGTTTGGAACCATGTGAAAATAGGGAAAAAATAAAAGGAAATCAAACACACACGCACACACAAAAAAATTATGATACAAGAAATTCTATGACCTTTTCTTTTTAATTATTTAAGTACTCTTTAATAGACTGTGTAGGTAATATAGTCTAATGAGAGGCAACTGTTTTATCTCCAACCAGAGTGAAAGGTGGTTCACTTTGTGTAGCACACATGTGGCTCCTAAAAGATGCTCTGTAAATCAAAGTTTCAGCGGCATAAAGTGCTACTTCTCCAACTTCAGTGTGCAAATCAATCACCTGGGGATCTTATCAAAATGCAGGGCCTGGAAATGCTGCATTTCCAAAAAGCTCTTAGTAATGACTATCCTGCTGGTTCCTAAAAATACATTCTGAGTAGCAAGAAACTATAAGAACCCTTATTATTAAGAGGGATCTTGCAGTGAATCTTTTAAAAAGTGAAAAACACTTCAGACATTAGTTTCATATGGTTTTTCATATTTTAATATCTATTTCTAAAGTCATATTTTCTTTTTTTAGACAGAGTCTCACTTTGTCACCCTTGGTAGGGTGCCATGGCATCACAGCTCACATCAACCTCAGACTCTGGGGCTCTAGTAATCCACTTGCCTTACCCTCCCAAGTAGCTGGGACTACAAGTGCCCACCACAACGTCCAGCTATTTTTTGGAGAAGGGGTCTCATTGTTGCTTAGGCTGGTCTCCAACTCCTGAGTTCAGGCAATCCACCCATCTCAGTCTTAAAGTGCTGAGATTATAGGCATGAGCCACTGTTCCCGGCCTAAAGTCTAACATTTATATTTTCAATTCTCTGACATATATTTTTACTTTAGATATTATTTATAAGTCCAGGACAGGCAATAGTAAGTTCCAGGATCTATATTTAAGCCAGACTGACATTTCTGACACATGGACAAGAGTATCAAATTAGGAATTACTTGAGCATACTATGGAAAATAACACAAAAAAAGTAGGATGAGAAGATTTGCATATTCCATATGTAATGAATAAACAATCAATGGGCTCAGCACCTGTAGCACAGTGGTTATGGCACCAGCCACATACACCAAGGCTGACGGGTTCAAGCGCGGCCCAGGCCTGCTAAACAACAGTGACAACTACAACAAAAAATACCTGGGTGTTGTGGCAGGCAGCTGTAGTCCCAGCTACTTGGGAAGCTGAGGCAAGAGAATCGCTTAAGTCCAAGAGTTTGAGGTTGCTGTGAGCTGTGATGCCATACCACGCTACGGAGGACGACATTGTAAAAAAAAAAAAAATATATATATATATATATATAGAGAGAGAGAGAGAGAGAGAGAGACCAGAAAACAGCAAATCTCAATGGGGAGAGAGAAATGGCATCTTACCATACATCTAATGAGGTATGAAACACAAGAATTCAGAGAAAAAAACCTTATAAAACTCATCACATTCCACAGTCCTGATAATTGTACTTATTTTGCATATTCCTATTCCATACTGCCATATTTGTCACAGTGCTATGAAAGCAAATGGTTAGCTACTAACTGGAATTTTTAAAAGTCTTAATATTTCTATGGCAAATGTGATTACCTGTCAGAGAAACCAAAGACTCTTAACTTAAACCTTTATTATATGAAGTAATCCCCTAAAACTGTGTTCCTCTAAGTCATCTTTTCTCTAACTTGTTCTCCCCTATACATGAGCACATAATGGGTTTCCCTGAAGATGAAGGACAAGAAACCATCTTAGGACATTTACAACTGTAGGGCCTGTGACCGTGTCCCACTGTGGACACACAAAGTTAATGTGCCTAGGGTGAATGATTCAAATTCTCAAATCGCAGTTCCCTCAAGAGGCTCTCAGAACTGTTGGGATAAATCATATGCAAAAAACATGATAAATCAAAATACATACGAAAATGGGCTTAAAAATCTACATGTAAAATCTGACGGAACAAATAACAGTAATTGGAAGCTTAATTCATTGAGTGAAATGTTGATGGGCAAGTAGTTTTACTGAGTAGGAGACTGCCATTCCACAGATAAACTCACAGGCCATAGGAGGAAAAGGAAATTTAATAAGGAAAAGGTCAAGCTGTCATTACCTAAAGTCACTGATCATTCTTACAAAAGAACAGAACTATAATAACAACAATAATAATATGCACATCTTGTTGTGATACAATTAGCAGTATATAGCACCTTTGAATACTTTTACTAAAAATACTTAGCATAAATCTAATCAAGTCTTTCTGTCAAACTTCAAGTTTATACAGAAATACAGGAAATATTGCACCAAGTAAAAGATGATTTAGGATGTGAGCTACATCACAACAATTTAAACCTGGTTTACATGAAGAAGAAGGTATATGGGTAAAAGTGACTTAAGAAACTTAAAAAAAAAACTGTAACTGTGGACCTTATTTAGAACTTTGTTTGTACAAACCAATGGTAAAAAGACACCCTTTGCATAATTGGCAATATTTGAATACGACTTGAGTATTAGATGATATTAAAGAATTATAATTAGTTTTCTTATGTGTTCTGTGGTTATCCGAGAAAATATTTAGTGATGCAAATGAAATATTTAAGGGAAAAATGCCAGGAAGTCTTTAATAAACTTTCAGTCTATTAATAGATTTTGAAGTCTCAAAGGATTTTTAGATCCTTCTGAGCAAGCAGCAACAGTAGGGAAGGCAGGATCTTTCCCAGGGTCCATTATAAAAAAAGGCAAATCTTGGTTTGTGTTATTCTCAAAATAAGCAGCCTTCATTCTAAAGTCCTCAGAGTGGGAACAATTCAAGGGACAGATCTCACGTTCCAGTGGTTGCATGGGCTATTAAGTCTCCATAGTTTTCATTTTCAGGCTGAAATCAACCACATTGCAATCTGAGGTGAACTTGGCCTTTGTGAAAAGCAGTAAAAAGGCTGAATTAAATCCATTTTGCCATTTAAAAATTAGGTGATGAACACAGAGGTGTGTATCTATTTTCTCTGTAGTGTATTTCATGCACTGGTAATTCAAATTTAACTCGACTTCAAACTTTTAATATCATTTTGCCTTGTCAGAAATAATATTGCAATAAAGTTTTATTTTCTTTTCCATTTTTCATAAATAGAGTGCTTCACAAAAATCATTTCACACAACCATTAGATACATCCACTAAACACACTCAAATGTAAAAATGGAGCTATATAATTTCCAAGGATTTAAATTTTGTGACAACAAAAAACAAAAGTTGCTCTTTTATTTTGCAATAAAATGTAAATATGTTGAACACTGAATAAAAAAGGCTAAAACAGAGGTTAAAATTTGAGTTTGAAAGTGCTGACTTTAAAAGCAAATGTGGTTTTCAGTAAAGATAAACTCCAAATAGTCTACAAATAACCTAATAATAGATAAGCAGAACCCCTTCAATATAAACTACAAATCTTACCTAAGAAGGGTTAAGAAATACACCTCACTTAAGTACTTTTCTCAAATAAAGTATGGACAAGCAAATTATTTCTGACTTCATAAGCAAGAAGGCATTATTTATACAAAAAACAAAAATTTTGATAAGACTCAGTTGATATAATTTTGGTCAAGACAAAAATTTCACTTTCCCATTGGACATTCCTCAGTAGAGATGAATAGCTTAGAAATAAGATCTTAGTTTATGGGCGGCACCTGTGGCTCAAAGGAGTAGGGCACTGGCCCCATATGTTGGAGGTGGCGGGTTCAAACCCAGCCCTGGCCAAAAACTGAAAAAAAAAAAAAAAAAGATGTTAGTTTACTTGAAAGCAAATTCTAAAAATAAATAGAAACATGGAATTTTTCTAAAAATATAGTAAAAAAAAAACTTTTAATAAAATATAAATTGAAAAAAGGTAGAATAGAAAAGCATGTACAGGGCGGTGCCTATGACTCAGCGAGTAGGGCGCTGGCCTTATATACCAAAGGTGGTGGGTTCAAACCCAGCCTCGGCCGAACAGCAAAACAAACAAAAAAATAGCCAGGCGTTGTGGCGGGCGCCTGTAGTCCCAGCTACTCAGGAGGCTGAGGCAAGAGAATCGCCTAAGCCCAGGAGTTGGAGGTTGCTGTGAGCTGTGTGATGCCACGGCACTCTACCGAGGGCGATAAAGTGAGACTGTGTCTCTACAAAAAAAAAAAAAAAGAAAGAAAAGAAAAGCATGTACAAACTAAATAACAGAGC
>CAUYRH010116300.1:0-10435 GCA_963574655.1 Perodicticus potto
ATGTGCGCTCTTCGACCTTTTCTTTTGGCTCAGATCCAAACCATTGGCTTTCTTGCTGAGTTTCTGTCCTTTAACGCTCCTTTTGGATGGGAACCTCTGCGGAAAGCTGGCTACAGATCGCCATCTTGGCTCCTCCCCTATATTTTTTATTTTTGAGGCAAAATCTCACTCTGTGGCCCTGCCTGGAGTGCACTGGTGTCATCATAGCTCACTGCAGCCATCAACTCCTGGGCTCAAGAGATCCTCCTGCCTCAGCCTCCCATGTAGCTGGGATTAGACACACACACCACTCCTAGCTAAGTTTAAAAAAAATTTCCATAGAGACAGGGTCTCATCATTTCCCAGGCTGATCTTTGGACTCCTGGGCTTCTCCTCCTCCCCAGGCCTCCAAAAGTGCGGAGATTACAGGTACGAGCAACTGTGCTTGGCAATATCATTCTTAGCAGAGGAAAAATTAAAGATACAATTATTCTAAGCATTGTGGATTAAGTATCAAGTAGAAATTAAGATGAAGCAAATCTGAAATTATCATAAACAGTTACTTCCTTGCTCTTTATTTCCCCCTCAGTGATTTTGAACAGGAAGGTGAAACTCTAGGTGCTTTGCTCCCTGACAGTCCCCAGATGGCAGTCACTGTGCTAATGACACATGTTGATCATCATCTTTAATCTTTGCACATGAAGGACACAGGTTTGGGAGACTAAAAATGTACCCCAGGTCACAGAGCTTGCTGGATATGAGCTGGCGTGTGGCCTCTGGACCCTGAACAGAAGAACTGCCTTGCCTTGGTTATGATTGCTCCTGAGGAAAAGCCAGAATAAACAGAACAACTATTTACAACACAAAGAAAGAAAACCTTCCTGAACTGGAAAGATAACATGAGTCTGTAGACCAAAAGGGCTCCCTGCAATCCAGAGGCAAATAGAAAAACTATTTACAACACAAAGAAAGAAAACCTTCCTGAACTGGAAAGATAACATGAGTCTGTAGACCAAAAGGGCTCCCTGCAATCCAGAGATAAAAACAAAGAAACAAACAAACAAACACCAGAAAAGAAAAAAAATGTTACCTATGAAGGAGCAATGCAAGTGAACCCCATGTTTCTTAGATGTTAATCACAAGGGTCACAAGATAAATGAGTACAACTTTCAGTTTTAATGGAAAAAAAGGTTTTGATTTAGAATTTTATAATTCTCAGCTGTTAGTCATCTGTGAAGACACTAGGAAAATATTCCCAGATATGCAAAGGTTCATAAAATGTACCACTTATATTCTCTTCTTGAAGAAAATTACTTGAAGTATTATTTATTTTTTTTTTGAGACAGAACCTCAAGCTGTCACCCTGGATAGAGTGCTGTGACATCACAGCTCACAGCAACCTCCAATTCCTGGGCTCAAGCGAGTCTCTTGCCTCCGCCTCCCAAGTAGCTGGGACTATAGGTGCCCACCACAACGCCCGGCCATTTTTTGGTTGTAGCCGTCGTTGTTTGGCGGGCCCGGGCTGGATTCGAACCCGCCAGCTCAGGTGTATGTGGCTGGTGCCTTAGCCACTTGAGCCCCGGGCGCCGAGCCTGAAGTATTATTTTTAATGAACCTATAAACAAAGCCTGAAGATCTAATTATCATGCCAGAACAGAACGTTGATGCTTTACCCAACCAATGTAAAAGTAAAGATGTGACTGACAAGGTGGTAGGGGGAAACTGAAGAGGGAAGTGGAGAGAAGGGTCCCCATCTTATTGATTAGGAGTTAAGAGGCACTGTCTGAAACCAAAGGGAAGCTTGGCTTCATTGTAAAAAGTTACATAGGTAGTCAAGAAAAGAACTAAAATTACAGTTATCAAAACTTGGGATGATGATAGAGGAGATGGGAAGTGGCAGAAAGGAGAGTTAAATCTTTCGTTGCAGGGATTCAACAGATAATATCTTAAATCAATGCCTGAAGTAACAGAAGCAGAGCCACCTCAGTAGAATGATTGTAGTACACAGAAATAGTGATGGAGAAATCTGTGAAGTAATTGCATTTGAGGAGAGGGACTGCAGGCAGGGCCTGAAATGTTTATTTTGTTAAATAAACTTTTCTTCTTTTCTTTTTTTTGTAGAGACAGAGTCTCACTTTATCACCCTCGGTAGAGTGCTGCGGTGTCACACAGCTCACAGCAACCTCCAACTCCTGGGATTAGGCGATTCTCTTGCCTCAGCCTCCTGAGTAGCTGGGACTACAGGTGCCCCCCACAAGGCCTGGCTATTTTTCTGTTTTGCAGTTCAGTGGAGGTTGGGTTTGAACCCACCACCTTCGGCTTATGGGGCCGGCACCCGCTAGATGAACCACAGGCACTGCCCTTAAATAAACTTTTCAAATGAATTGACTTTTAAAAAGCAATGTGTGCTGGGCATGGTGGCACATACCTATAATCCCAGCACTTTGGGAAGTCCAGGTGGGAGGCTTGCTTGAGCTAAGGAATATGAGACCAGGCTGGGCAACACAGAGAGACCCCATCACTACCAGAAATAGAAAAATAAGCCGGGTGTGATGGACACTTTAGTCCTAGCTACTTGCGAGGCAGAAGCAGGAGGACTTCATGAGTCCAGGAGGTTGGGGTTGCTGTGAGCTGGGATTGTGCCTGTGAACAAGCCACTACACACCAGCTTGGGTGACAGGGCTAGTCCTGTCTCTTAAAAATATAAAAATATAAAAAAGGAAGAAGCACTATAAAGCAAAAAAACAAAGTAAAAATCATTTTTAACAGCATGGTTCTTTTTTTTTTTTTTTTTTGCAGTTTTTGGCCGGGGCTGGGTTTGAACCTGCCACCTCTAGCATATGGGGCCAGCGCCCTACTCACTGAGCCTTAGGCGCCACCCAACATAATGGTTCTTATTTTCTAATTTATATGCTTTCATATAGTCTACATTTTCTGTAATGAGGATGGGTTACTTTTTTTTGAGACAGAGTCAGTAGTGCCATGGTGTCACAGCTCACAGCAACCTCAAACTCTTGGGCTTAAGTGATTCTCTTGACTCAGCCTCCCCTGGGACTATAGGTGCCTGCCACAACGCCCGGCTGTTTTTTTTTTTTAATTGTAGTTGTCGTTGTTGTTTAGCAGGCATGGGCTGGGTTCCAACCCACCTGTCTTGGTGTATGTGGCTGGCGCCCTAACCACTCTGCTATGGGTGCCAAGCCAAGGATGATGGGCTACTTTTTATAATTAATAAATCAAAAGAAGACAAAAAAAAAGACTTTTTAATTGTCACATTAAAAGCTTGGAGTGGGCGAGACTCTCGTCTGGCCTGTTGGTCTGTTTTCCCAGGGCCAGGCAGCCTGGCCCTGCAGGTTGGGGAAGACAGTCCCGGAGAGAAGGTGCCTGGCAGAAGAGAGAGGCAGGGGCAGGCCCCAACCTGATGTGGGTGGAGATGTGGGCCCTTCCCTGCTGGCCGCAAATGGCTCTGAGGTCTCTTGGTCCGCGGAGCTGGATTTGGGTCCTTGGCTCTTGCTGAAGAGCCTCCAGAGTTCCTGGTGTCTGTGTCTGCTGTGGCCTGAGCTGTTTGGAGGAGCCCACATGACAGGAGGAAGTGATGGGGTGGATGTGACGTGAGGCTTAGGGCACTGAGGGGATCAGCACCTTGGCCCCGGGGAGCCAGGAGGTCGTGACCTGCTGTCATAGCAGGCAGGTGGGGCAGCCTGGGTAGGCAGAGGAGGTTACATGTTCTGCACTTTTGTAATGAGATTAACCTCTGGGAAAAATTCAACACACCTTGAATTTTTGATGTGAGTAGATCCTCTGTCACAGTGCAGTTCAGAACAGATGTGACCCCAGTTGTGACCTGTCCCCTGAGAGCAGCCTGTCCTCCCCAGCTGGGAGTGGGTTCACCTACCAGTTCACCCTCAGTGGCCACTGTTGGGGGTTGGGTTACTTCCTTTCTGTTGGTTTTATTTGAACAGAACCAGAGACCACAACCCTAACCACGGAGTGGCCCCAGGAAGCTCTAGGGCCCTGGAGTGGCTGGTGTGATGGTGAGGATAGGGCATCATGTAGTTAGTTCCTCCTTGGTGGGTTAGAGGGACCCTGACACTGACCCTTCCCTTGCCTTCTGAAGTGTCCCTTCGCTTCCCTGGGGCAGTAGCTGAACTCTGGGTCCTGGATGCAGGGTGGGAACATCACTGTGAATGCAGAGAAGGGAGGATGAAGGGAACAGGCTGGGAGCAGACCAGGGCCACTGCCAGGACTGTTGGGCAGGGGGCAGAGTGTGACTTGGGGGAGTGAGGTGGCAGCTGGAGGAGGGAGGGAAAAGTAGGGGAGCTGGTCCTGGTGGAGGGGATGCTCAGAAAGAGGGGACTGCTTGGTGGGAGCTGGTGGGCATAGAGGGGAGGGGACTTGGAAGGTGCCCATCCTGCTTCACACTGGGGCCTTGCCAGGGGAAGGCAGGTTTGCACAGCCTTCTGGGCTGCCCACAAGAGGCTCCCAGCTCTGACTTTTCCTTCCCTCTTCCCCCTTTAGTCACACTTTGCTTTGAGGAAGAATAACCTCTTCTAGTACATTTTGAATCTTCTCTGATGCTAGGAAGGTCTGCTGGCTTGCCTTTTAGGATGGAAACAGGTTTCCTTGAGACTCTCCTGATACTCAGTGACATCATCTACCTTCGGGAATGCTTTGGATTCCTGTGTTTTGTTTTGTTTTGTTTGAAATGGAGGTAAGGGTTGAATTTTGCATGTGGCTCATGGCACAGGACAGATGTTTCCCACATGAAAGCAGGCTCCAGAGGCAGAGGTCAGCACCAGGATATAAGGTCTCCCATTTGTAGGGATCTTGGGAACTGCTTTGAACATACATGGGAGGTAGGAGTGGAATCAGGACTGGTGGTTGTGATGGACAGAAGGGTCCCTGTTAACACATGAGTATCAAATGCAATTTAGAATTTTAAATTTACAGATTCTGGTAGAAAGGAGTACATAAAGACAGCATGGTTTCGAGGTAGGTGGACAGCAAATGTCAGACGCTACCCTTATTTGTTAAAGGCATCACTGTTATTTATGGGGTGTGCTCCTTTGGGTGATGAAAGGCTGGGCCCAGCTGGCATGGTACCGGAGAGCATGCTGCTCACAGATAAAGTCTGTGTGAGTGTGTTCTTTGTGGAGTCAGAATGGAGACAGGTGGGGCCTGCTTCTGTGGGCTGGAGAACCTGCAAGCCAGGGTGGCCTTTATCTTCTTTGTGCTCTGGGGCTATGATTCCAAGAGTACGGTCCTGGCCAGGCTTTGTGACACACTGCAAACATTGGTGGGAGTTAAATAATGATGACTATGATTCCAGGCTGAATGATGTGGTGGAGAAATGAAATCTCAGGTGTTTATGGAAGGGAAAGGGCAGCAGGGTTGCTGTAAGCAGAGAGGCTTCATGGAGCCAGTGGGGCTTGACCTGGGCTTGGGTGGTGGAATAGCCATGGTGGACCAGGGAAGGAGGCACAGCTTGAGGGCATGCACACGGTGGCCTGTGTGTGGCACTGTGAGACCTGTTGGGTTGGGGCAGAGTGTGCTGCCTTTGCTATTGGGAAAGGCCATGCAGGCGTGGCTGTGGAGGGCCTTCAGTGCAAGGGTGGAGTGGGTTGGAACTGACACCCTGAGAAGCAGTAATTCAACAAAGGAAGGTGTTCAGGAAGAAGAGGCCAAGTGTCTGGGTATTTAGAAGATGTCAGAAACATGATACCTAGTTGCATCAGCAGAAAAAACCAAATTGAATGACCTGGGCATCTCTCCAGCCTCCCTTTGGGGTGTCATTATCTGATTTGGTGCTCAGTTCCCCATACCTTGGCTCCATCTCTTCTCCCCTTCGTCATATAGCAGGAGGCAGGCTTTCAGCCCAAGTGGGCTCCATGGCCACAGAGTGTCCAGCTGGAACTCACGAATGATGCTTCATTTCTGAGGAGCACCAAAAAGGGGAGCTGGAGACTGAGCATCCCACCAGAATTGGTCCGGGAAGAGGAAATTTGTGCCAGTTGGCATCCTTCTCATTGCAAAAACCCAGAATAACTGATTTAAAGTAGATTATAATAGAGGTTTGTTGTCTCATATAACAAGAAATCTGGACTTAAGAGGCACCTGCTTTGGGTAATTCTGCAGCTCAAACATACCAATTTCTCTGTGATTCTTTTCTTTCTTCTCAAGAAGCAAAGGTCACACCTCGTCCCATGTCAGTATCCAAAGTAGGAAGGGAGGACAGGGAACTGTTCCACCCTTCTCTTACCAAAGCAGAGAGAGCATTGTTCTTATGAGGTCTCCAGAAAACTTCATCCCATCAACAGCCAGAAGAAGGTCCCATCTAGGCCACATCTAGATGCAAGGGGGATGTGGAAACCAGGTCTCTGGCATTTTCAGCCATTGTCGTGGAAAGTGGGAGCTGGCAGCAAGTAGGAGCAGGAGGGGCCTGGTGGATGACTGGTGAACAGCGACTGTTGCAGACACACCGGCTAAAGCGGTGATGCAATCACTGCAGAAAGGCGAGAAGATTGAGCTCTTAGTCTTTCAGGAGGAGGTGGAGGGAGATCTGGGTCTAAAAATGGTTTGTGTGCTGGGTCCACAGCACATCAGGGAGCCTGTGTTTGGCACGAGGGACAACTAACTCATCATGCTGGGCCGGTGTTTACTTAGACAGTGAGATCAAAGTGAGTCATCTCAGGGTCTGTTTCCCATCTTACCAGTTTCAACCACAAGGATTCACCTTGAGTCCATAGGGTGGAGGCTAGGCTTGCATCCTTGGCAACAGAATCCCTTCTGCGTCTATTGGGACAAACTTCTGAGAGCCAGGAATTCCTGGGAGAGGGTGGAAAAGAGGGACTGGGAAGGGAAGGGAGGAGAACATGTCTCTTTCCCATGTCCACGTCTGAGACTGCTACTCTCAGCTGTGGGAGGGAGGATGCTGGCACATCGCTGCCTGGTGGGGAAGCGGCAGCCCAGCATGGGGAGCTCCCACCTCTGTGAGAGGTGGTGGGGCTCAGTGCTCTGCTGAGGCTGGTCTTTGTGGGGAGAGGATGCAAGTGTGCATGGGGGTGCCAGGCAGAGGGTCGGGTCGGGAGTGTTCTGAAGAATTCTGGCAGGAGGAGTTGAGGAAAGGCCTAAGGGGCCAAGGGCTGTGGCTTGGAGGTGGGGTTCTTCACAAATGCTTGGGATGAAGGTGGGAGTGCCTGGACCTCCCACCCCAAGAGTGAGGAGACGCTATGCCTCCTCTTCACTTTGTCACACCCTTGGCGTGTCTAGTAAGAAGTCAGTGAATTTCATGGGTATTCCTTCTTTCAGAAGTCAGTAGAGTCCCCATGCATCCAAAGAATGGCCAAGTGTCTGGGTTAGCTCCTTAGTAGCCCTGCGGCTTGGGTGAGTGCCTCTGTTCTTTCCAGACTGGGTTTCATCTCGTATGAAAGAGCAGCCCAGTAAGGGCAGTGAGACAGATTGACTCCCATGGGATCCCAGGTCAGCATCTGTAACCCAGCTTTGTCACTTTGGACAAGTTATCTGATCTCTTTCCTCCCTTGAATGGGTGTTGGGCTGTTGGCATGGACACCGCAGTGTGTGGGATGGAGCTGGTGCTCAGTGAGTGTGAGGCTTTCCTTCTTCTTGCTGAGGTTTTGTTTTGTTCCAGCCGTTCAAGTCCAGATGCATGGCATTTACTTTTGCCTAGTGCAGAGTCTGATAGCAATAGCAGCAGCAGTGAAAAACCAAAACAAAACGCAGCCAATCTCATTCAGTCACTAGGAAGGACGAGGCTGGCTCATGTCCAGAGTGAGGCTGCCACCCACTATCAAGAGAACTAACTCGGGTAAAGAGCTGTATCCTTGGAAATGCTCCAGGCTGTTGCTCCACTGGAGACAGAAGTGCTGTTTCTCCACTGGTCTAACATAGCCCAATTTCCCAGTGCCAAAATAGAGATGAGCTCTATTTTGTTTTCTTTTTTTCTGAGACAGAGTGTCACTTGGTCACCTTCTATAGAGTGCTGTGGCCTCATAGCTCACAGAAACTTCAAACTCTTGGGCTTAAGCGATTCTCTTGCCTCAGCCTCCCAAGTAGCTGGGACTACAGGTGCCCGCCACAATGCCCGGCTATTTTTTTACAGATGGGGGTCTTGCTCTGGTTCAGGCTGGTCTTGAACTCCTGAGCTCAAGCAATCCATCTGCCTCAGCCTCCCAGAGTGCTGGGATTACAGGTGTAAGCCACCATGCCCAGCCTGAGATGAGCTCTAGGTGAGACTTGGGTTGGGGGGCCAGATTTTGCAGTTTGTATGTGTCTTAATCAGTGATGTCATACTCACTTTATTGAGATGACCCTCTGTGAGAACTAAGATGGCCTGAGGAACTATGGTTTCTTGTTTCCCATTTTATACCTGGGCAGAATCTCTATCACTATTTTTATTTTTTTATTTTTTGTAGAGACAAAGTCTCACTTTGTCACCCTCGGTAGAGTACCATGGCATTACACAGCTCACAGCAACCTCCAACTCTTGGGCTTAAGTGATTCTCGTGCCTCAGCCTCCCATGCAGCTGGGACTACAGGTGCCTGCCACAATGCCTGGATATTTTTTTGTTTTTTTGCAGTTCGGCAGGGGTCAGGTTTGAACCTGCCACCCTCGGTATATGGGGCTGACGCCCTACTCACTGAGCCACAGGTGCCGCCCACTATTTTTATTTTTTAATTAAAAAAATTTTAATGAGTGAAACAAAACCCATCTAAATCTGCAGCTTCTTGAAGAACCACTTGTTCTTGCCTGTCTTGAACCTCTCTTCACACTTGACCTTGGCTTCCCGTCTGGCCTGTGTGTAGGAGCAGAGTCTCTGAAGACATCCTCATTGACGACAATTTTGTCCAAGGAGATACCCGCAGGGTACTTTGTGAGCATGAGGTGACTGTAGTTGCAAACTTTTACAAAAGACTTCATCTTTGACTGTGTGGCACCTTCTTGCCCATGGCAGCTGTCACCTTGCAGGGATAGCAATCAATTCCAGTCAGAGGGCATGGCGGTAGGGACAGTCCTTGGTGCCATCATCAATCTTCTTCATGATGACAGCTTTGCCTATGGAGGAGCGTCCGGATAGGACCAGCACCACTTTCCCGGCTTCCATGAACTTGCCTGTTGTGACAGCAGCTGCCTGGGGCTGCAGAAGAAAGGTCTGGCTCTGTTTTCACTGTGTCCTTATCTCTCTGCTGATTAGACACAGATGGGGCTGAGTGCAGGCCCGACGCCAGCATGCTCCACCCTGCTGTTGTGCTGCCGCTGCCACACGAACCACCCAGCAGACCCCTCACTGAGAGCTGACTCTGTGGCATGTCTGTGCTGTCCACTCAGTGAGGCCTGTCTTATATAACCCTCAACCACATTGCAAAGTGAATGGCACTATGTCCATTTTACAGGCAAGGAACCTGAGGCTTGGAGATGCCACTTGCCAAGGTCACATAGCTAGGTGGTAGAGGGCCCAGGTTCAAACCTGGGCTTGGTTGGCCCCCAAGGCTACTGCTCTTCACCATGAGGTCGCACACATCAGTCTTCTCAACTGTGTCACTTTCTCAGCACAGGGGAAGTGTCTCAGTGTCGCACACATCTTTCTTTCACATGTAGGCCTGCATCATGAGCCTGGCACTTGGCATAAGGGCTTTTTATTTTTTGAGACAGAGTGTCACTATGTCACCCTAGTGAGAGTACTGTGGTATCATTACAGCTCACAGCAACCTCAAACTCCTGAGCTCAAGTGATCCTCCTGCCTCAGCCTCCCGAGTAGCTGGGTCTATAGGTGACAGCCACAATGCCTGGCTGGCTTTTCTATTTTTAGTAGAGACAGGGTCTTGCTTATGCTCAGGTTAGTCTCGAACTTCTGAGCTCAAGTGGTCCGCCTGCCTCAGCCTCTCAGAGCACTAGGAATACAGACGTGAGCCACTGGGCCTGGCCCCACATCTGATTTTAACACAATAAAGACGTTGGCAGGCCTGGACTTCCGCGTAGGGTGTGCCCACATTCTAGAGTTTTGTAATCTGTGATTTCCATGATGTGTTCAAGCTTTTGCATGAGGAGGCCCAGCCCTGTCTGATTTCTTTCTTGATAACTCAGGACAAGTAGTAGTGGGGCACCACAGGGATGAGGGAGGGGAATGCCACCTGACCTAGATAGACATCCAGTTGGCCTCTCTTACTCCCTGTTTTTTTTTTTTAAATTTTTTTTAGTTGTCTTTATTATTAAATCATAGCTGTGTACAATAGTGCAATCAAGGGGTACAATGTGCTGGTTTCATACAATCTGAACTATTTTCATCAAACTGATTAACATAGCCTTCCTGGCATTTTCTCAGTTATTATATGAAGACATTTGTATTCTTCATTTAGTAAGGTTCGCCTGTACCCTTCTAAGATGCACCGTAGGTGTGGTCCCACCAATTACCCTCCCTCCACCCCAACCTCCCGCCTTCCC
>CAUYRH010116304.1:0-22047 GCA_963574655.1 Perodicticus potto
CTCTTGGCATGTCTGGAAAGTTCTCTTTCATAATCTCATAAAGAAGAGACTCTGTGCCTTGTGACGCCACTTCATCGTTTTCAGGTATCCCTATAAGGTGAATATTGGTTTTCTTCGAGTTATCCCAGACCTGTCTGAGAGAATGATTCGTTTTTGCCTTTTATTTCTCTTCCTCTTTGGAAGTTTGGGAGCGTTCCAAAGCTTTGTCTTCCATGTCAGAAATCCTTTCTTCTGCTTGCTCCATTTTGTTACTGAGGGATTCTACTGTATTTCTCAGATCTTTGAGGGCTGCAACTTCTTATCTCAATATGTCAAAATCTTTGGTCATTTTGTCTTTGAATTCGTTCAATTCTTGAAACATCTTTTGGGTCATCTTTTGGATTACAGCCTGAAATTCTAATTCCATCTTTTCCTCCATTCCACTGATCTTATTTGCTATACAGACTCTGAATTCTATTTCTGTCTTCTCAGCCATTTCCTTATGCAAGAGATCTTGTGCTTTATCTACCTTGTTGTTCCTTGGGGGAGTTGAGATATTCTGATTATTCATATTGCCAGTGTTTTACTGTTGATTCCGCCTCATGATTATTTTTCACTGTTGCCTATGACCGTCCTCAGAGTTGGGGAGGTGTCTCTCCCATGTCAGACCCCAGCAGGATCACTCTGTTGGTGCTGGATCTTTGTAGGGAGTGACCCTGTGTAGCTCCTCTGGGACTGCCTCACCCAGGGAGTTCTGGCTGCAGAGCAGGTCCGGAGTGTGGCATCCCCAGATCAAGCAGCAGGGCGTGGGATGGTGCACCCAGTGGCCTTTGCAAAGGGAGCCCGTGCCTCCAGCAGTCTCTGGCTGGGAGGAGAGCTCCGGAGGGTGGGTGGTGGACCTGGGGGACTGATCGGAGCCAGGCAGTGTCCTGGTGGGGGGCAGGCCGAGGCTGGGTGGGGTACAGATCAGCCCCATGCGGGAGTCTTGATGGACTTCCTGGCTGCTGCTTGTGGCAGGCCAAGGCCCAGCGGGTTGGCAATCGGGCCATGCGGGATTCCTAGCCACTGTGGGCGGCAGGCCTAGGGCACGGATTTGAGCCGGGCAGGCCAAGGCCAAATGGGGCACAGATTGGTCGAGTTCCTGGCCTAGGGGCTGGTGGGGGCTTGGTGGGGCCCTGGAGTCTCTTACCTGGAGGGCCACCTGGCCTGGCAGATAGGTGGGTGCTGCTCAAGTCCTCCTCCCTCAGTTTCAGCAGAGGCCAGGTTTCTGGTGTGTCAGGTAAGTGGAGAAGGGTGTCCTGAAAGTTCAGAATGGTGGAAAACTTTAGTTCAGTTTTTCTGCCTGAAACTTGGTTGAAGTCGCTGCTTGCCTCAGAGGTAACTTGCAGTTATCACTTCTCTCTCTGTAGGCTGGGCTCTCAGTCTTCAGCTCAACTGGGCAGTTTCTGGAGGTTATCTTTTCTTTTGGACAGGAGCCTCTGTCGGAAGCTGCTTCCAGTCGGCCATCTTGCCCCTTCCCCCTATGAGAAAGTTTTTAATTACAAATTTAATTTTCTTAATACATGCCTATGGAGCTTTTCAAACTACCTATTTATTTGTGAGTTTTATTTAGCAGCCTGTGTTTTTCAGGAGTTTGTCCATGTTATATAAATTTTCAAATTTATTGGCATATCATGAGTTAAAGAATTTCTTTACTGGCCATTTAATATCTATGGGGTCTCTAGTGATGCCCTCATTTTCCTTCTTGTTATTGGAAATTTTTGTCTTTTTTCTGTTTTTGCTTGGTTAATCTGACTACAGATTTTTAATTTTATTTTATTTTCAAAAAACCAGATTTAAGTTCCAGTGATTTTTTTCTGTACTGCCTTTATGTTATTTTCTTTGCCTATGAAATATGTAAAGTATTAGGTCATGAAAACCCTACAATATAAAAGTTAGAGGTTTGAAAAGAAAAAGTTAGAGGTTTGAGTGATAGCATTTTAGTTTTATTTCTAGATGTGAACTTTATATTATAGCCTGAACATCTTAACCAAATCAATGATGAAAATTATCACAATCAAATCAAAAATGACTATGCAACAAAGAAGCCCAAATACCATTAGAGAGAACCTACCATATATCAGACTCTTAGGAAAATTATTTCCTTTTTATTTTCACAGCAATCTCATTATACAGGAAGCTATTACTACTTATTTATAGATAGAGAAATATGAATTCAGTGTTTAAATGCCTGAGTTCCTTACTATGTTTAACCATATCTGAAGAAGCACTTTTATGTGGTAATAAATTAAAATATACATTTTGAAAAATTTAATGCTCAACAGTGAGGAACAACTAGTAAATTATAGCTGTAGCACAGCTTCTGGGAGGACATGAATGTTATTATACATACATGTGGGGTGACCATATGCCTAAGTCATCTCTGTTTACACTTTTTAATTTAGTGTTTATTTAATAATGGCTCCCTTTTAAGTTTGGGGGCAGCAAAAGTGAAAGATAATTATAAATTAAAGGGACAGATGATACAAGTTTGCAGTGATGTTAAAACAATTAATAGGAGAAATACATGACAATTGCAGTCTCCAGCTCGACAAAAAGCTACACATGTACCATAGATTTAAGAATAAAGTTATTTCAGCATATTCTTGACTATATGTGTGCTTTTCAAATGATCTAATTTTGATTGCCTGTTGTTTTCAAAGTACAAAACTAGATAGTTTACTCTTAAATTCTAAAACTCTTTATCATCAAATAATTTATAATTTACCTTAAGAATAGAAAATTTCCAATACTGGTATAAATCACAATTGGTAAGCATTCTACTAAATCTATGACAAGAACCCTGTAAGGAAAATGAAGAAGACATTAATGTTTAAGCTAAGTGCAAAGTAACCATTCAATATTTTATGTTGAAGTGAATTAAAATAAAAAATAGAGCTGCTGGCCAATCACAGTGGCTTAGTCTTATAATTCCAGCACTTTCGGAGGCCAAGGCAGGAGGATTGCTTGAACCAGGAGTTGGAGATCAGCCTGGGCAACACAGCAAGACTCCATCTCTACAATAAAATTAAAAAATTATCTATGTGTGGTGACATGTACCTATAGTCCTAGGTACTGGGGAGTCTACACCATGAGGCTTGCTTGAGCTCAGGAGTTCAAAGTTTCAGAGAGCTATGATTGAGCCATTCACTTGAGCATGGTTGACACACACATACATATAAAATATAAGCTCTTCACTTTTAAGAGGAAATGTCCAACATAAAATGTCAGTACATCTTAGCTAATAACCAGATGAAAAACCATCTTACTTTATATGCTTGTTTTTCATACAATCTATTTTAAATAGTACAATTTTTCAGTTGGAATCTGAAAAATGTGGTTAATTCTTAAACCCTAAAATAACTGTTCTATGAAATAAGCCAGATTCTTCTAAGGCATAAGCATTGTCAGAGTAGCAATTAAAAAATATGTTTATGGTCAAAGAATTTATTTTATTTCACATGAGGAACAGTGGAATGAGGGAAACTGGGTAGTTCAAACTGTACCCATAACACAAAAATCAGTATTTTAAAAGCCTCTTAACTTATTAGTAGTAATGCTTTTAAAATAAATTATTAGATTGATGCTCTAACATTCTCCTGTTAGGTACATCATGATGCTCTTCTCATCTGAAAAGTCATAAACAATGCCTACTTCAGAGTAGCTAGAGAAACAAAAGACATCAAAGTAAGACAGTCGTTAAATGTCAATTGAAATCTATTTAACATCAGATGCCATTATCATAAAGATTGTCATACCATCCAGATGTAAGCTCTAATGCATCACAACAAATGAAAACAAAGGGAAAATTGATGACACAGCTAAGGTCTTTTCTTAATATCATGAGATCAAGTTCAGACCTTTGAGTTGAGCATTCAAGGCCTCTAAATTCTGCCTCCCTGCTAATATTCTCAGGTGTCAACTTCTGACACTCCAGTGTACACAGCGTGTCTTCCATGACACATCCACTCCCATCACCCTTCTCAGGAGTCTTCTTACCCCTTCCTTATAAAAGCTCTAACTCTTCCCCTGCCTTTCTGGCCTTTCTTACTTTGAAAACAACAGGCAATCAAAATTAGATTATTCTTCATTTTCTGCTTTCATGAGTCCTATCTCTCTTAAGAGCAAACATAGAAACATGGTCTGGGAAGCCATCCCCAAAAAATCCAACCTCAAAATACAAACAATACATTTGCAACAAAAATAACCAATATAGAATCAGTGCGTGGTGAATCTGGGCTCTAATCTGATGCTAACGTCACTGATGGGTTCTGGAAATTGCAACTTTAAGCAAAACGATGTACAGCAGCTGCTGGAATAATGTCACTTCCTTCAATACTGGTTTGCAAAAACATTGGTGACAAAAGAAAGATTGGTATTTTTATTCTTGTTTTGTTTAAAGTTTCCAAGAACCTACTGGTGGCATTAAGTGAGAGTTTTCTCTGGAGAATGTGCAAAGAATCACTATTAATCAATATAGAGATATCAGTGGTGTTTACTTTGGATTCCCAGAGGCAGATACTTAGAATACAAGGCAAGCAGCAGCCTTGCGTTTCGGAGGTGATCCCAGGGACAGCTGTTAAGGGTGTGTTACTAAGCCGCTTCCTAGTAGGGGCCACTGGACCTTCATCCCTCTGGAAACTCTGGGAAAAGTGTGAAACAGACAACACAGAGCTGTCAAACACAGTGGGGGGGGAACCATGATATTTATATTGCAGATAGTCATTAGCTGAGGACTGTTCCTGAATGACAATAGTTCCCAGAAATTGTGGCACACCACTCCCATGAACAGAGCAGGATCCAGCAGGATCCCGAAAAAAGCCTTAGGGAACAGGGGAATGGCAATCAGGAGTTGCTTCAGTGTGCACCAAAATAATACAACAGGGAACTGGAGGTGGACCATCAACAAGAAAATCGGCAAAATAAGTTAACATGGATTTCACAGAAGAGGAGGCACAAACTGAGAATAAACTATGTTCATAACTAGTCAAGGAAATGATGATTTTTACTATTTGACATCTACCAAACTGGCAAAAGAAAAAAAAAATCTAACAAAACCAAGGGTTAAGAAGGACATGTGAAAAATAAGTCCTTAATCATTGATGCTTTGATTATACATGTGTAGAACTACTTTGAATAAAATGTGGCTACATCTACTACACCTAAACTTGCATTTCCTATGATACTATTCTAGTGACACTGCTTTTAGGGCCAGCCTAGGCCATGTCTTATAAAGGTACACCACTATTTGTGTTCAGAGATACTCACAGAAGGAATGTTTGTGATACCAAAACAGAAAGCTAGAAACAGCTACAGTGTTCAGTAGAAAGAAAATGGTGACTAATTCGTATATTCATATAATGGAACACTAAGATATAAAGGCCAATCAGTGCCATCAAAATGAATGAATTTTTGAAAATATAATGCTTTTTTTTATGTTAAGAGGGTACAGTTGTTTTTGTTGCATGCTAGCTATAATGATGCTTGATTGAGGAAGGGCCATACGTTTGACAATCACTTGAATTAGTGTTCATTGCACCTGTTAGGTAGGTCTTAGTCCGTCCACCACCACCTCTTCTTGAATTCCAAATTATTAGAAAATACTTGTGGTGGTTGGTTTTCTTTTTTTTCAGATTGGGCCAGGGCTGAGTTCAAACCCACCACCCCCGGTATATGGTATATGGGGCCGGCGCCCTACTCCTTGAGCCACAGGTGCGGCTCACCAGGGTGCCCTGGTGTTTGGTCTTCTTTCTTGAGATTCTTCACATAGCATAGTGGTCTCCAGTTCCATCAAAATTGCTACTAAAGACATTAATTCATTTCTTTTCATGGCTGAGTAGTACTCCGTGGTATATAGGCATATATCCCACATGTTAACGTGCTCACGACTTGATGGGCACTTGTCCTGATTCTACGTCTTTGCAATCATGAATTGTGCTTCAATGAACATTCAAGGGCAAGTGTCTTTTGATAAAATGACTTTTTTCTTTTGGGTAGATTCCCAGTATTTAGGATTGCTAAATCAATGCTTTTATTTCTTCAAGAACCCTCCATACTGTTTTCCATAGAGGCTGAACTAATTTGCAGTCTCAGCAAAATATATAATTGTCCTTTCTCTCTGCATCCACACCAACATCTGTTGTTTTGGCACTTTTTAATAAAAGGTGTTCTAATAGGGGTAAGGTGATATCTCGCTGTGGTTTTAATTTTCATTTCCCTGGTGATTAGTGACAGTGAGCATTTTTTCATATATTTATGACCAATTTTCTATGTTCTTTTGAAAAAGCTTCTGTTCATGAGTTTAGCCCACTTTTTAATGCAGTATTTGTGGGTTTTTTTTTTTCTTGCTGATTTTTTAATTTTTTTTTTTTTTTTTTGGTAGATTCTGGATAGCAGCCCCAGACATATAGCTTGAGAATATTTTCTCCAGTTCTGTAAGTTGTCTATTTGCTCTATGGCTCATTTTCTTGGCTGTGCAGAGGTTTTAAATTTAATCTAGCCCTCCTTGTTTATTTTTGTTGTTGCTGTAATTGCCTTTAGGCTCTTAGTCATAAGTTCTACACCAAAGCTGATACTAAAAGAGATTTTTTCCTAAATTTTATTCTGGAATTTTTATGATTTTATGCTTTACATGTACGTCTTTTATTTTTCCTGAATTGACTCGTGAGGAATGAGAGATGGTGGTCCTATTTTGTTCTTCTACATGTGGCTTCCACTTTCCCAGCATTGTCGACTGAATAGGGCATCTTTTCTCCAGTGTATGTTGCTGTCTGCTCTGTTGAAGATCAGTCGACTATAGGTGGATGATTTTATTCCTGGCTTCTCTGTTCTGTGCCTGGTCTCTTTTTGCACCAAGACCATGCTATTTTGGCTATGATAGGCTTCTAGTGTGGTGATGGGATACCTCCTTGTTTTTACTTATATTGCTTTGGCTGTTTGGGCTCTTTTTGGTTCCAAAGGAAATGTAGAATTTATTTTTCTGGATCTATTAAATATGGTGGCAGTAATTTGATGGGGATTACGTTAAATCTGTAAACCACTTTGTGTGGTGTGGACATTTTCACGGTGTTGATTCTGCTGATTCACAAGCACGTGTTTTTCCCTTTCTTTGTGTCATCTCCAGTTTCTTTCCTCAGTTCTCCTTGCAGAGATCTTTCACCTCCTTGTTTATTCCCAAGTATTTTCTTTGTAGCTGTAACAAATAATAGTATTGATCCTTTGACTTCCAGCATGATTATTATTGGTATATTGGAAATGCTACTGATTTGTGTCATCGATTTTGTAACTTGACATTTTGCTGAATTTATCGATCAATTCTGGGAGTCTCGTGGTGGACTCTTTGGGATTTTCTAGGTACAAGATCATATCATCAGCAAAAAGCAACATTTTGACCTCCTTTATTTCTTTCTCTTGTCTGCTCTCTAGCTAGGACTTCTAGTACTGTGTAGAACAAAAGTGGCAACAGTGGGCACCTTTATCTTGTTCTTCCAGAAAGATGCTTTCAACTTTCCCCCATTTAGTTCTAACGCTAATTTTTAAAAGCCTCAGGGAAATGCACACAGAATGATCTGATTTATATAGTGTTCAAAAACATGCAAAACCACACATATTTTCGGAGATGAAATCGGTGTAGTAGAGCTGTTTAGAAAGCAGAATAGTAAACATCATCCAGGAATATGTGGGGCAAATAGGAAGAGGGAATGAGGGAGAGGCACTCAGAGGGATTCCAAGGAGCTGGTTCTTTTCCTTCATTCTGTGGCAGGTTCACATTTATTCTTCTATGTATGTAAAATATTTTATAACAAAAGATTGGTCAGAGGAAGAAACTATGTAACAAAACTCAGCTCCTGGGATATCCCAGAATGAGGAGAAGGAAAACTGTCTTTTGATAGGAAATGAAAGAAAAAGCAGTGAACTCTTGCTGGGCCAGTGTGGGGCACAAAGTGGAGCGAGGCTAATAGGGGACTTGGACTTCAGAGGTCAGTGCAGACCTTGGCGAGTGCGTTTTCAGTAACAGAGCTGGAGTAAATGGCAGAAAATGATAGTTTGAGTAGCAGTAAAAAACAATGCATATAGGCAACTCCTTAAATAATTTTGTTAGTAAATGCTAGGAGAAAGCTAGATTGTAACTTGAGAAGGCAAAATTGAAGACTATTTAAAAGTATTTTATAAAAGAACATAATTTGAATTAAAAATTTTAAATGTTCAAGTAGAAATTTACTGATAGGAAAAAATTCAATACCCTTCTAAGAAAAAGGCTCCTGGAAAATCCTTGAATTAAATCTTTTTTTCAGTGAAAATGATTCATTATTTCAAATCATTACTTCATCTAATTTCCAAAATTTTAACAAAGGAAGTTTTCTCAGTTTTTAATGTCTCATAACCCTTTATGATTTGGTTTAATCATTTCTCTATGTTCTTGTCCATTTTCAATAAATATGAGTTAGAACAATTTGAATCACAGGGTACCGAGATGTTGAGCTTGCATTAAAGAACTTACCCGTGAAGGGGACAAGGGGCTCCTTCCCTTTCACGTGGGGCCACTCTGGCCATCACTGAAACAAACTGTAGGCGAATTCTAATGATATTCTTGCCTGTCTATGTATGTGGATATTATCTTGAAAAATGAATGTTTTAAAATGAGAAAACATGCCACACCGTTTGAGCTTTCTGTAAAAAATGTCTTAGCTGGCGTGCATGAGGTGAGGCCGGCAGGGAGAGAGGATGCTGCTGACTTTAGCAGTGATGTAAATCTCAGGATAGAGCAGCATGCAGGTGGGTAAAGCCCATTTATTTTAATAATAGGCCAATTTTTCAAGCTGTAACAACATGCTCAATAAATTCTCTCAATACTTAATACCAAAGGAGAGTTGAAAATGTATTTTATTTATATTATTTTTCTCCTTGTATATATACACTTTCTTTGTTCTGTTTCTGTGGCAACTTTGATGCAGTGACTAAACCTTTACCTCCTTTTTAGACTCCCTGATGGCTTCACGCAACTTCTAAACTTGACCCAGCTCTACCTGAATGACGCCTTTCTTGAATTTCTTCCAGCCAATTTCGGAAGGTAAGAATAAGAAATTTAAATTATGCCATTTTATTTCGCCTTCGGTAAGTGCTTTACTAGTGCCTGTAGATGAGACTTCAAAAGTGACAGCTGTGATTAAAGATAGGCCTCATTATTATTCAATAAATGAGATTCTGTTAATTAATGAAAACTTCTGCAAAAATTAAAGTACAATTAGGCCTTTACATAGCATTAATAATCAAATAAATTCTAGAAGACTTAATGAGATAAATATAAAAAATAAAGTCAGAAGTGATCTGGAAAGAAATGCACATGAATATTTATGGTTCTTGTGTTGGGAAATACCTTTATGGCCATAGAAATAAAGAAAAATATAACAAATGAATAAGTTCATTTGATGACCTACAGTACGAATAAAATAATATCAGAAAACCAAAAAAGCAAGGTCAAACAATAACTGGGAAAATACTTCCACCGCATATGAAAAACAAATTATATCTTTAACATAGAATTCTTATCAATGAATATGAAAGGAAGGAGAAAATGGATGAATGATAAGCATAAGTAATTTGTAATAAAACTAATGGCCAGTGAACATATGAAAAAGTATATCTGCACAAATAGGAAATTATAATACAAGTTAAAGTGACAATAAAAGGCTTTTATGTTCTAGTGAATTGCAAAACACAGTTTCTGGAGTACGAGGACAGAGACCTCATGCCTAGTAACAGGACTGGGGATGTTATGACATCCTTTAGGGAATATGCTTTGAAAAATTTCGAAAATATTTACAACCATCATGTTTGTAATTCATCTCTAGAAATACCTCATATATCATCAGACATCACAGTAAGGTTTATAACAAGCTTATTTTTTGTTATTTACAATGCAAAAAAGTAGAATCACACATCTGTCTAGAAGATTGGTTGAACACATTATGGTCCATCCGTATGACAATATTTATAGCAATTAATAACATTGCTTTAGGAAAATGTTTTTTAAAAATTCTCCTAAGTCAAGTCTAAGATTTTATTATAACAAAATCTATAAGCTATGTTTCCGATATGAATATGAATATACATGTGATAAAAGACTAGTTCTTTAGAAGTGAAATTATGGGTAATTTTTATTTACATCTTCGTTAAAGATATGTTAAAAGCTATGACTTTTAAATTCATTGTCAATCACATTTATTTAAATAATTATCTTTGAAATTGTTCAAGTAACAGACTGGGCATAACTGGACACCTGTCTGTTGGTAGGATATTAAGAAGGCAGTGGAAGATGAAGTGCTAATTTTACTTGTTTTGGTGGGAAGACAGAATCTTGCTATTGTTGCCCAGGCCGATCCTCAACTCCTTGCCTCAAGCAATTTTCCTGCCCTCGCTGACTTGCTTTGTTTCATAGAGAGATTCATATTTATAAGATTAAAATTAAAAAAGTAAACTTGATAGGATGGAAAATAAAAACGAGAGGGAAAGAAACTTAGAGGAATACCTAAAAGCTCAATGAACGTAGGAGATTCTAAGTAGAAAAGTTCAAATAGTGAACCATTCTCTCAAACATTAAGAATTTAGAGAATCAAATTAGTATCTGTTCTAAAGTAGCCTGTATTAAGCACATTTTAAAGTTCCATATAGACATGAATAACAATTATTATTTTCTAGACTGAAAACCTTAGGAAGTAATAAAGTATGAAATGTATTCTCGATCAGAAATATTACTCAAACAGCAGAAACTATGAACACCTCCTACCCTCTTCCTGTGGTGTCCTCAGCCCCAGCATTGAAACAGGACAGTGATGCCACAGATTTGTAACTTCATATCCTTTTCATAAATGTTAAAATGTGCCCCTTAGAGACAATGAAATATAGTATGGTATCGCATTTCTCCCATGGTGTAATTAATGAAAATAATAATAGCTAACACTTATTAAAACTTATGATCGCATTTCTCCCATGTTGTAATTAATGAAAATAATAATAGCTAACACTTATTAAAACTTACAATGTACAGGGATTATGCTTTACATAATATTCATTTAATATTCAAAATCTGGTATTTTTGGTACTATCACACACTTATAGATGAGGAAACCAAAATTAGGCGGGGTAACCCTAATGAATTTGTCAAATGTCATGGAGACAGAATATGAATCTGAATTTCACCTAGATCTGTTTTACCAGAAAGCCCAAATTTTTTACCTCTATGCTCTACTATTTGCTTTTCAAGTTTATTTATAACCTTTTGAAAGAAAGTAGTGCTATATTCTGACAAACACAGCACCTGGTATTTAGCATATATTTAATAATCTAATCAATGCATGAAATTAAACAACAGTGAGTATAGTTTCAATAAAACACAGAATTTAGAAAACTGAGGCTCAAAGATATCTTTGAAATATGTTAAATATTTTTAAGAAAGTGATATTTGTCATTATCCAGTGTTGATGCAACCCTACTCACAGCGATTTGTATATTTCTTTAAAATCTGTAACCCATAGCAAAAAATTCTTGGGTATAGTTGTTTTGATAATGATAATAATAGTTTGCCATAAGAATAACTTTTTACACAAAAATACTAAGAAGTAATTTTAAAAATTCCTTTCTACAGACTTGTCAAATTGCGAATCTTGGAGTTAAGAGAAAATCACTTGAAAACTCTACCAAAGTAAGTCACTGTGTATTTTTTGACTTTTCATCATGGTTTGTGAAATAACTACTTATTTTTATTTGGCTGTGCTTTGCCATTTTGATTGAGTAAATTATTTTATTTTTTTCTAGAAGAAAGTATGTTTCATGTACACTGTAAGAGGCTCAGGCTGTACCTGCTTTATAAAACTATAATGGCAAGTAAAAGCAGAAAGCGTCCTTTCACATTATTTCTCGTGGTTGAAGATACAAACCAGGAAATTATTGCATTTAAACATAGGAATTTATCATTTTTATAGCTGAAAACTAATGGGATGCTTAATTCTTCAACTTCATATATGGATTGTGATATTTTTCTGTTTCTAAAGTAAGAATGTGTTGAATTTTTCAGAAGACATTAAAAACTTTTAAGCAATTCTAACATGGTTTGGAAAAAGTTATATATTCCTGCAAATTGTTCCTATTTACTAGTGTATTTAAAATTTGGGTTATGTAAAAATGCAGGATATTTTAAAGTAAAAACTAATCCTTAAAATTCTATGCAATGTTTAATTTAATAAAATGTTTTGTCTCATCCTGATTTGCCCTAATCACATGTAACAATAGAATTCTTTATTGCACAGAAATAATTATTTTTGAAAGTCAAAAATTATTTAAAATGGGCTTTTCTACTCCAATCAGTAGAACTTGTGTCTGTTATGATTAAAATATTGAAAGTGCTACGTTGCTATTATTACCCACCTGCAGTATTACAGAAAAATACTGAGTACAGTGATTAATTTTTCAAACACTTCAACAAGAGTTAGAGGCATTCCTTTGTTCTACCAAATCTTAATCTTATTGTTGACTTTTGGAATCCTTTTTCTAAGCAAACTAGGCTGAATTATATTGTTTTCTAACCAATATATCAAAAAAATACTTTCAAGTACATTTTCATGTATGATTATATATGAAAATTTTGTCATTGCAGTATAATAGTGTAATTATAAAAATAACTTTCAATAATAATATAAGTTAAATTCAAATACATACATGAAAAAACATCTATGTATTTCTTTATAAGTGAATATAGAGAGAAAGCATGAAAAGGGGGAAAAGTCGCCGTGTCTCACCGTCCTGTGCTTTTGAGTCCTCTTTTCTCTAAGCTAAAGCATCACACGTGGGCCCCACCCAAGCTACCTGTCCCACCCCGGGGGTAGAAACAGGGTAGAAAGTGACTGAGTGTTGACTGTTCAAGAATGAATCTCCTGCAAATGCTGCTAGTGGAACTATTCCCATCCCCCACGCTTTTATTTTCCACATTTAGAGTAAGTGGAAACAAGGCTAAGTGGAAGTGAACCAAGAGAAAAAGAGCAGTTGTTTCTTCATCCAAATATGTACCTGTGGCTCAGGGAGAAATATGGAGTGTGCCACTCTCAAATAGTGGCTTCGATTTGAAATGTAAAATGAACCTGACATAGGTTGGTTGGTTGTTTAAGACAGTCTCACCATCGCCCTGGATAGAGTGCCATGGCAGCATCATAGCTCACAGCAACCTCAGACTCTCGGGCTCAAGAGATCCTCTTGCCTCAGTTTTTTTATTTTTGATGGAGATGGGGTCTCGCTATTGCTCAGGTCTCAAACTCCTGAACCCAAGCAATCCTCCCACCTCAGCCTCCCAGAGTACTGGGATTATAGGTGTGAGCTATCATGCCTGGCCTGGTGATGGAGTTTTTAAATACATATTTTAAAAATATCAATTGTAACTATAAATTCAAGCTTGATATAGATTGAGAATACGGAACGCACAGGAGATACTGGTTAGTAATTCAGAGTAATGAGCAACGATACTCATAATTGGTGCGTGAGTGTTCTGTTGGCTTTGAGACCACAGCCCAGAATTAAACAAAATTAAAATGAGTAGAATGATATCCATACATCATTTTGGCATAGGATCACATTGTAAGGGTCTCTTTGTAGGCTGTTATATATGTATATATATATACATATACATATATAGCTGCAAAGATTTTACATTTTAAGAAACATTTTCAAACTTATTTTTAACCCTATGTGTTCATTTTCTAACTTACAGACAAAAATCTGAAGAACCAAATACAGACATAAAATACAGAGATCTTTATTTTAGCTTTGGTGTAGATAGAATGAGAATTGCAAATAAATGTTCTGCCTTGAATAAAAATAAACCGCACTCACTGTGTATTATCCCTTTTGATTACCAGTCTAGATCTGTAACTTAGGGCCGTTGTGAGAACTTTCTACTATTCTTTATTTGCATTTTCGATCACTATAAAGGGAAAGGGAAAAAAACTTTAGTTTTATAACTATTTCAAAAAGGGATAACTTATTTCCTCAGAGATACAAAAAAGAAGCCGGGTCTTTAATGGGTCTTCAGTGATTTTATCTTCTTTTCATCTTTTGTCTTACATGTATTTGCCTGGCAATCTGTGAAAAATGTAAAAATGTGTGAGACTTATAATATAACATGTATTAAAATGCATCTCTTACAAGCAAACCAATAGAGACATTTTGATGTGTGCAAATCCTGTGATCAATTTTTTTCAGTTACAAATAGAAATTAGTATTATAAATTTTCTCACAATGTTCCTTTATGACCATTTTTCTGAGATACATCAAGGAGTGATAAAATTAAATTCTTTGGTTATGCATTTGCATACAAATTATTAAATCAGTCACATCTTGATTATGTGTAATAATCAAACACATGAACTTCTGAAAAAGACAAGGTTGCCCAAAGAAAAGCCTTTAGATTCTATGACACATTTTTCCTCGTAGCAGAATTATCCCCTTAGGTGTGTTTTTTGAGGGGCGGTCAGAAAAGCGGGGATGGTTTAGAGTTCAGATGAATGCTGGATGTCGGGGGGAAAACCGAGCTTCTGTTCATTTGCTCATCTGGGGGCTTTATTCATTTGTTCTCTTACTCACGTTTTAATTTATTTGTTACTCTAAGAGGATCTCAGGTCAGGAACCCACGAGAGGCTGAATTCACAGCAGGGGGGAAGAGTGTCTCACAAGGCCATTGTCAAGCCATGGACAAGCTTCTGGTTGTAGAAGGGCTTGAGCTGGCTGGGAAATTCGCCTCTCACCTCACACTGGTGGCAATTGGGAGTTGTGTTTCCCACTGGCCAGAGACTACAGACTTCAGTTCTTTGCAACATGGGCTTCTCTTTATGAGTGGCCATGAGTGGCCTCAATTTGGCAGCTCAGCTGGGCATAGTAGTGATTTGAGAGCAGAAGAGATAGACATGGAGCTATAGATGAGAGAGAGAAAGACAGAGAAAGAGAAAGAGAGCGTGCATTGAAGACAGAGGCTTTGGTCCTTCATAATCTAATCACAGAAGTGGCGTACCATGACGCCTGCTGTGTTATTGGTCATGGAGACCAAATCTGGTAAAGGATAACAACCTAAGAGCACAGATTTCAGGATCTATGAATTCCTGGGGGCCACCTACCCCACCAGGTCTGGTTCTCCGCATTGCTGGTCTCAGAATTTAATGTTGGCGGTATAGCAGAAGCATCAGATACGAGGGGCTGCCTCTCACGTATCAGATTCACATAATACTCTCTTTTCCAGAACTCTTCAGCTATGCCAATATTCCTCTTGAACAAAACGAATCCCCACCCCACCCCCAATTTGGAGCCTTTATCGTTGTTTAGAATTTTCTGCCTAGAATCTCCCACTGCGAGGCCTCACACAGTCAGGCTTCCTGAGGGTTCGTGTTTCTTCAGATGTCACAACCTCACGAGGCTCTTCCCCGTCACGTCGTATAAAATTGTCCCTCCTTCCATCTCGGTACCATTTCATTGCTTCGTTTGACTTTCTTTATAGCACTTACGGCTCTCTGAAGTATTTTGATTTCTCGTTTGCTTGGAGATTATCTCCTGATGAGCATGTAAGATCCATTCAGGAGAGATTTTTTTCTTTTTTTGTCACTGCTGCAAATACCTAAAACAGTACCTGGACCATGTAGGCATCCAGGAAACAGACAATGTTGATTTACTGAGTCACGGTGAGAAACGTCTATCACGTGATCTGGGCGTTTGGCACCAAGGGATTATTCTTACCCACAGAAAATTATATGAGAAGCCAAATATTATAATCAGATGAGTCTTTGGTGAGCATTCAGATACCAAACAAGGTCAAATGATTGGGGTTCTCAACGGCTAATAGCCCAGCCTCGAATTCTTGAATTTTGAATTTCAAACCTGCGTTCTCTCTCCATCTCTCTCTCTCCCCTCCAAATTATTTCAAATTAAAAATAATAGTTGAGACGTATTAAGGAGGACAGTAACTTCAAATTAAGAAAGTTATTATGTATAACAAATAAATAAGATCCAAAAGGAGTATAACATTTATTTTCTTTTTATTTATTAAAACATGGCGCATTTAGTCAAGAATGAAAATGTATTATGTGAAGATAGAAATGAAGGGTAAGAACAATTTTTTAAAATGATTTAGAAACCTTTTCCACAGAAGTAAAATAACACAATATTAAGGGTTAGTAATAATAATGGATTTTAACTTTTAAAAAACTATTCTGTGTTTGTGAGAATCATTTTTTCTGGTTATTTCTTATTTCAGTGGATCTGGGGGGTACACTCGTTTTTCTCACAGTGTGATGGTGAAGTCAGGGCTTCCGCGCGCCCATCCCCAGAACTGTGGACGTCCTTCCTGAGAAGTCATTTCTGATCCCCCTTTTCCCTCTCACCCTCCCCTTGCCTTAGTTTCTGGTATCAGTCATACTTCTTTATAGCCATACACACCCACGGTTTAGCTCTCACTTATAAATGAAAACGAACGAGTCAAGCTCAGCACCTGTAGCTCAGCGGCTAAGGCATCAGCCACAGACACCAGAGCTGGCGGGTTCAAATCCAGCCCGGGCCTGCCAAACAACAACTACAACCAAAAAATAGCCAGGCGTTGGGGTGGGCACCTGTAGTCCCAACTACTTGGGAGGCTGAGGCAAGAGGATCACTTAAGCCCAAGAGTTGGAGGTTGCTGTGAGCTGTGACATAGCACTCTACCCAAGGCAATAGCTTGATGCTTTGTCTCAAAAAAAAAAAAAAAAAGGAAAAGAAAAGAAATAAACCTTCGCCACAGCACTCTATAGGGGTGACAAAGTGAGACTCTGTCTCAAAAAAAAAAAAAATGAAAACGTGTCATATTTGTTTTTTCATTACTGATATAAAAGGATAAAAGTTTTAACTTTTAGGATAAAAACTAAAACGTTTTCTGTTTTTTATTGCTGCAAAAGATACTATTTCATTCCTTCTGATGGCTGAGTGGTGGCCCATAGTGTATGTGTACCACATTTTCTTTATGTACTCCGTAGTTGATGGGCATATAGGTTGATTCCATATCTTTGCAATTGTCAGTTGCGCTGCAATAAACATTTGGGTGCAAGTATCTTTTTGATAAATGACATGTTTTTCTTTGGGTAGATACACAGTAGTGGGATTGCTTGATCAAATGGCCAGTCTACCTTTCGTTCCTCATGGAATCTCCGGACTGTTTTTCAAAGTGGTTGTACTAATTTGTAGTCCCACGAACCGTGTTTAAGGGTTCCTTTTTCCCTGCGTCCACTCCAGCATCTGGTAATTTTTGATTTTTTAATAATGACCCTTCTGACAGGGGTGAGGTGGAGTCACATTGTGTTTTTAATTGCATCTTCTAGATGACTGGTGACAATAAGCACTTTTTCATATGTTCTTGGCCATTTGTCCATCTTCTTTTGAAAAACTATGTTCATGTCTTTTGCCCACTTTTCAATGGGGTTGTTTGGTTTTTTTTTCCTTGCTGCTTTGTTTGAGCTCTTTCTGGATTTTGGATGTTAGTCCTTTGTCAGATGTGTAGTTCATGAATATTTTTTCCCATTCTGTAGGTTATCTGTTGTCTCTGTTGACTTTCTCTTTTTCTGAGCAGAAACATTTTGTTTTAATTGAGACTCACTTATTTATTCTTATCACAGCCCTACTTGCTTTTGGAGACTTAGTCTTAAATTCTTGGCTTAGCCCAATATCCAGAGGAGTCTGTCCTGTATTTTCTTCCAGGGTTTGCATAATTTCAGGTCTTACCTAGGTCTATTTAAGTCTGTAGTGCATCTTGGCTTAATTTTTACATGTGGTGAGAGATGGTATCCAGTTTCCTTCGTCTGCATGTGGCTGTCCAATTTCTCCAGCCCCCTTTATTAAATAGGGCATCCTTTCTTCTGTGTATGTTCTTGTCTGCTTTGTCAAAAATCAATTGGCTGAAGCTATATACTTTTATTTCTGGATTCACTATTCTGTTCTTTTGATTTTCGTGTCTGATTTTGAACCAGAGCCATGCTGTTTTGGTTGCTATGGCTTTTTCCTGTAATTTGACGTCAAGTTGAAGTCACATGCTTCCACATTTATTCTTTTTTCTTAATATTGTTTTGTCTATTCAGGCTCTTCTATATTATATTTAGTGTTTTTTCCTAATGTTGTAAAAAATGACATTGATATTTTGATGGATATTGCATTGAATCTGTAGAACACTTTAGGCAATTTGAATATTAATTCTTCTAACCCATAAGCATGGGATTTGTATTTTTCTATTTGTCCAGGTAATCTCTGTTTTCTTTTGTCAGTGTTTTGTAGTTCTCCTTGTAGAGACCTTTAACCTCCTTAGTTAAGGAGGTATTTTTCTTAGGTATTTTACTTGCAGCTATTATAAATGGCATTCAGCTCCTGATTTGACGCTTACCTCAACTGTTAACAAAAGCCAAAGTATGTTAGAAAGCTACTCATCTGTGCACATTGGCTTTGTAACTTGAGACTTTACTGAATTATTTTAACTATTCTAGGAGTCTTTAGTATTTTCTAGATATAAGATCATGTCATCCGAAATCAGTGATAGTCCGACCTCTTCCTTTCCAATTTGAATGTCCTTTATTTCATTCTCTTGCCTGATTACTGTGTCTAGGACTTTCAGTACTATGTTGAATGTGAGGAGAATTTTCCTAACACTTAAAGTTAAAATAAAGCCTTATCCATTAGTAATTTATGAAGGCTATAACTAATCTTGTTTCAACTAGAGCTAAAGTATATTACTTAAATGTACATGTGATCATTATGAAAATATGAAGTAATATGAGGAAAAGGAACATGGATTAAGCAAATGTTCACGTCTTGCCTACTTCTTGATGCAGAAGGCGTCATGTATGATGCCTCAGTGTGCTGACCAAGGGAGGGACATTTCAAGTACACTCTAGCAGGCTTGCTGGAGCAGTATCAGTGAATGAGGTAGAGCCTGATGACTATATTCAAAGTGGAAACAAAAGGATTCATTTGGAGGCTAAGACACACTAAGGGTTGTTGGAAGAAAGAGTTCAAAGTAGGGAAATGATAGGTCCAAGATAATGACAACATCTTTGAATCATGGACCCTTCTAAGAATCTGAAAGAAGGTACAGAATCTAAAAAAGTATTAATTCTAAAATTTAGATTGTATCCATTTCTAATATATTAATGGCCCATTGTGAGTTTTCATATTTTCATTTTCACCTAGATGTAGACAATTTGGCTTTTTATATAAAATAAGCCGTATTAAAAGTACCTACTTGACTGTGAAAGAACATGAAAACAGGGAGCCCTACCAATTTTAGGAGACCAGATTTGTCAAATGGATTTGAATCACTTAACTGTTTCTAGTATATTCAGTCAAGAAGAGAATTTTTATTGAGCAAATGTTCCTGTGGGTTGTTAATGGGATTATATTTTATCATCATCTATGAAGGTTCTTCATTTCCCTAGTAAAAATCATTAAGGGATACTTTAAAGAAAAATTTTCCTGAGCACAAGCATGAATAACACTTCAAAACTAAAAAAACTGTGTATACTAGATAACCAGTAAATTAAGTGTCTGTTATTTCTATAATTGTTCCTTACACATTATTGCCTTTATTAGGTAAGTTTTCCCCTGAAAACAAAGGTTCTGAAACTCAGTAGCGTCCTCTCTCTCTGAAAATCTGAGGGTCACGTGCTACACACATACGTTCACAGAAGCTGATGATACATTATACTTCCCAAGGAATACTTTAAGAAACAGAAGATTCACTTTGAATTGTATATATAAATTAAAACCGGACCTATGTGGAAGCAATGCTTATGAGAGACATATGTCGTGAAAGTCGAAAAAAAATGAAGGGACGATTCCACTTGAAGAAAGCTGAGTAAATAGAACTAAAAACCATGTGATTCAGAAGTGGTTCTTTAACTATAAAGAGTATTACGAGAACAATTGATAAAACTTCGGCAGGGTCTGAAGATTAGATGGCAGCAGTGTATCACTGTTAATTTTCCGTTTTGGGTGGTTGTCTGTTGGTTGTGTAGGAGATTGTCTTTGTGTGTAAGAAATACACACAAACGTGTTCAGGGAATGAAGGAGCTCCAGATTGGAAATGCATTCTCAAATAGTTAAAAAAAAAAAAGTGATTTTCCACTTTTTAAATTTTCTATAATTTTATGACTGTTTCAACATAAAAACTTATTTTATTCTGGTATTGATGTCCTTTGATATTATTTTTAGTTTACTTTTATTGTGCTAAAAACGCTTAACATGAAAACTACCCTCTCATCATATTTTTAAGTGCACAATACGGTATAAGCAGAAAGTTGTCCAGAAGATCTCTGGAACTTATTTATCTTCCATAACTGAAACTTTATACAAGTTGAATAGCAGCTTACCACCTGCTCCTTCTCCCCTCCCTGCTGACCGTGACACTACTGTCCCTGTGAGTCTGGCCATGTCATACACCTCCTGCAAGGGGAATCATGAGTCTTTGTTACTGAGCAGGCTCCTCCATCTTGGCACAGCTGGCAGAATTTTCATCTATTTTAAGTCTGAATAATATTCCATGTACATATACACCATATCATCTTTCCATATATTGGCTGTTGCAAATAATCAATGGATGAACATGAGACTACAGATGCCTCTTCAAGATTCTGATTCCAATTCTTTCGGATATATACTCAGAAGTGAGATTGTAGGTCATATTTTTAATTTTTTCTTTTGGATATATACTCAGAAGTGAGATTGTAGGTCATATGGTAGTTCTATTTTTAATTTTTCTTTTTGGTGAGGAAATTATTCACCATACTTCATCATACTGTTTTCCATAGGAGCTGTACCATTTTCCAATATAACAGAGAGAATATAAAAATTGATTTTAAAAAGACATTTTCAAAGATGAATTTTTTTAATTCAAGATTAAAAGATAACTATCAACTTTGATAAAATTATTAGCTTTTTTAGAAATACTTATATACGGCAAGGGAATAATTTTCATTCATTTACTACAATGCTTAAATATTTATTAAAATCATTTCAGCAATGAAAGTGTACATATGTGAGTAACATGCCTGTATTGTACAGTTTTTTCTAACTTAAGTGGCAATTCTCTATATTCCTTATTGTTCAGATATCTAAAGCACTCGTTTTCAAATAACATGTTTTATTTTCATATAGGTTCATTTGTTCTCTGTTGATAAGATTATTCCATAGATGGGTTTATCTAAAATAGAGATTAAAAAAAACTGGTCATCCTTTTTTGAGAAACTCTTCTTTCCTTGTTACCTATTTTCCTTCTAGTTTTTGTTATCAATATAATGAAGAAAAGTTCACAAATTAATATGTATTCTGAACTGGACAGGTGTGACTAAGTCATTCTGTTCTCATTTCAGTGTCCTATGAATGAACTTATCTTATTTAGCAGTGTGGTATTCTACTAGTTATTTCAATGAGATACATCAATAGATTTCTTCCTGCTGTTATAACCAAAATTCCATTGTCAACCACAGCTAATGAATGACTTTTTGATGTTTCTTTTAACTCTGTTTTTGTATTTCTGTTTTGTAACTGTAAAGCATAATTAGATACTGTGTGTTTTTATAATTACATTAGCTTACACTTTAACCAATTTATATCCATTTACAAAGCACAGCGGTTTTGCTGAGCCGATGGTACTATCTCATTCTGGGTTTTCTTTATCAAAATTGACACTATGACAATCTAGCTGCCAAGGGGAACAGTATTAGTACCCTCTGGTTTTAGAGAATTATAATCAGAACCAGATATTTTCTTTACTTGTCACTTGTTGCTATAGTTTCAGTACAAATGATACAAGTAATAATTATGAAATTCTATATTTAAAAGCATTCCATAAATTATAATGCATTGTAGCATGCAGTTATTTGAGTCTCTTCTCAACTACCAACTATATGCTCTCCATAGATTCACATAAGGAAAGTCTGTGAGATCTGTTTTTCCTGATGATTAGTTTACCAAAAGGTGGAAACTGCC
>CAUYRH010116312.1:0-55811 GCA_963574655.1 Perodicticus potto
TACAGGAAAAAAACCAACAATTCTATACATCAGTGGGGGAAAGAGATGAATAGATTTTTCTCTAAAGATGACAGACAAATGGCCAGTAAACACTTGAAAAAATGCTCATCATCCTTAATTATTAGAGAAATGCAAATTAAAACCACCCTTCTCCATTTCTTTTAGTTGCTTCTTTGCAGTATCATTTGCCTTGTCCCTCTGCCAAGGTATTCAACCTGAAACTTGTGAGCTGCATGTGGATAATGTGAGGACTTTTTTACTTATATGTGATGGCAGATATCACAAAAATTATGCACAGATCTTTCTTGTGCTTATCAGCTTTCATTAGTGTCTGTGTATTTAAGGTGTGGCCCAAGACAACTCCTCTTCTTCCAGTGGCACAGAGAAGACAAAAGTTTGAACACCCCTGCTGGTCCATGTATTTCTTTCAATTGGGATTCATACCAGGTGTATACAAATTGAGGGAATGTTCTGCAAACCTGGCTTGGATTCTTTAAAAAAAAAGCCCTCGTCATAAAATACAAACAGGCTTAGGAAATTGTTTTAGATTAAAGGAAACATGCCAGTAAATACAATGCATGCTCCTTTGTTTGGATCTGCACGAGTGGAGAAGAGCCAAAAGAGGCACTATTGGAATATGTGCGAAATAGAAATCATGTTTGATTAGCGCATCTCAAACTTTAATGTGCATCTGAATCACCTGTGGATTGTATTAAAATGCAGATTCTGATACAGTAGAACTTAAGAGTCTGCATATCTAACACATTGCCAGGTGATGCTGATGGTGCTGGTTCTCACTTTGAGTAGCAAAGGCATAGAAGAGTAAAAAGCATTACTTAAAATCAGAGGGTCTGCATTTGATTTCCCAGTCTTCTGGTCACTGGTTCACCTAACCTCTTTGTTCTGCTTGTTCACTTGAAGTCAGTCAAGATGACATACCTAGTTTATAGTATAGGTTATAGGTATAGTTTATAGGTATAGTTTATAGAGTTATTCAGAGAATTATGTAAAATTTAATGCAAACTCTTTATAAATCATTAATCATTAACATAAGTGTTAGCTGTAATTTTTATTAGTAAGTTACTACTTTAAATCTGTTCATCATCACTGTCTTTCCCCAGACTACTTATTCATTAGTGTTCCATGTTAACCAGTTGTTGGACATTGTTTTCATCCCTTACTTGAGTCACTTTCAGCTGTAGTCTGCTGCCTTTCCCCATTCATGAGGCACTTCAGGAAATGTGTTTTTTTAATTTTCTTACAGTGCTTGATGCAGCTCATCACCGACATTGGCCTGGAGTATTGAAGGTGGTATCAGGATGCCACATATCCTTATTTCAGATTCCATTACCAGAAGATGGAATGCAATTTGGAGGGTCAATGAGCTTACATGGAAATCACATGACACTGGCTTGTTTTCATGGTCCAAATTTCCGTTCAAAATCCTGGGCCCTTTTTCATTTAGAAGAACCAAATATTGCTTTTTGGACTGAAGCTCAGAAAATCTGGGAAGATGGTAAACTGACACATTTTCAACTTTTACTTTTTCTTGTCTTCTGATGTGATTGTAAATAACAAAGTAATTTTCCCTTCTCATATATTCTGTCTGTTTTATTATAATATTTCTAAAGTCCATCTCTGTTTGTCCTCATGTATTTAAAATGTTAAGGGGTTCACTGCTGATGAGTCAGTATCTATAATATCTGGAACATGGTAAAGGGGTTATTTCTGAACTTGCTATCTTACTCCTTATTTCTTACTTGAGCAATTAAAGTTCTTTCTGCTGTTGCTGACCATAGTGATGATGATGCTTATAGTCACCATGAAGAGAACACACACAGTGTCAGTGTGAGGAAATTACTTGCTAGTCAAGAGTATATTATAAAATTTATGGCCAAGGCTGAGTATTTACCTCTAAATACAGTTCCTTTGAGCTTTAATTTCCTAATTGGTGGTTTCTTAAATAGTCACAAAGTCACAGTTGGGGAGGGGGATCAAGGACATGTGAAAACAAACCATCCCTGACACTCCCCCATTGGTATGGCGACTGTTTAATGATGGAAAACATGGTTGATGCTTGTCATCTTACTGGAGACAAATCCATTATGACTAAAAAAAGAATTATATGTTAATTATTTGATATTTTTCCTCATTTATTCTTTAATTTTATAGCCTTGCTATCTACATATAACTATAGCCTCTTTATGTATGACTTAGCTCAATCTATTGCTCTGAGGCCACAACTGTTTTCTTGGATCTAAATTAGTTTGTTACTTTAAACATATTTTTTTTCTTTTGCTCTAGGCTCTAGTGATCATTCTACATATATTGTACAAACACTAGATTTTCATCTGGGTCATAATACCATGGTTACCAAACCATGTGGTGCACTGGAAAGTCCTATGGCAACAATAACCAAGATAACAAGGCGCCGCCATGAAAATCCACCCCATGGTGTAGCAAGTGTGAAAGAATGGTTCAATTATGTTACAGCCACGAGGAATGAAGGTTAAAATTTCAAGTCTTTGGAGAAATTTGGTGTTTTTCTGTTTTGTGTTCTGTTAACGGTGTTTAGAAATTAAGTAGAGGTAGAGTGCTCATTTCTTCTTTTTTTTTGCAGTTTTTGGCCGGGGCTGGGTTTTAACTTGCCACCGCCGGCATATGGCGGCCAGCACCCTACTCCTTTGAGCCACAGGCGCCACCTGAGTTTTCATTTCTTTAAACAATTATTATTAGAGTGCATTCCCACTATTAAAATGGACTTGAGCCCCATAGAGAATAGCTACCATGGAATAGATGACCCCAGGAATTAAGTAGGAATTGTCACGTTCTACTGAGGGCAACATAATGAGACTCCGTCTCAAAAAAAAAGGATTTGGAGGAAGGGGTGTTTTGACTCGGATGCTCTGGAAAGTTTATTAGCATAATGAAGTGCTGTCTGTGTCCCTAAGTTTTATAAGACATCTATGGTGTAATCATAATACATTGTGTTGGAGAAAATTTTCTTCTACCTGACTTTAAGATCAGGATCAGGATCATACTTAATCCCAAATTCTTCAAAAATGAAATGTTCGATCTATGGAGACCTCTGGGTTTAATGAAACATGTTCAGACGTGAATTCAGTTGAGAATAATATTCATTATAAAGTCCAAGAAGCCAGAACTAGGATGTATTGATGTATTGGATTTGTCCAAATCCCATTGTAAAGCATTAGTGTTCAGAAGAGTGATTGATTTTATATGTAGTGTTTTAGTGTTTTAGTGTTTTTTAAATGTGATTCTTTTTAACTTCTGAAATGATTATGTATATCATGGTTATTCTGGTAGCTATATGGGCTTCTCAATGCCTATTGGCTTAATTTGACTTTTATTGTCTTTATCATTGTGCATGTAGAGCTAAACCTACTTCGTAATGTTGATGCTAATAACATGGAGAATAGCACTACTGTGAAGAATTCTAGTTTGCTGAGTGGATTCAGAGGAGGTTCTAGCTACAACCATGAAACAGAGACTATCTTTGCATTACCACGGATGCAGCTTGACTTTAAATCCATGCATGTTCAAGAGCCACAGGAACCTTCATTACAGGGTATGTGGAAAAACAATCTACAGTTACTAAGAAATTTCTAAAGTAAATTCAAACTACTACTGTCTTCCCACAGGTTATTTCTGTGATGTTAATATAATCACTTTTCAGGTCAAATGGATATTCTTACTAGCTATATGACCTTTGGCAAATTATTGAATGTACTTGTGCCTCTTTCTCTTCAGTAAAGTTTAGAATAATGGACTTCATTTATAAATGGCATAGGCAGGTTCAGCATCTATAATCCAAAATTCCTAAATCTGACATGCACCAGTGATGCTCAAAGGAAATACTCATTGGTACATTTTGGATTTCAGATTTCAGGTTAGGGATACCGATACAGTAAATACAATGAAAAATGTTCTAAAATCCAAAACACTTCTAGTCTCAAGAGATTTGGATAAGGGATACTCAGCCTGTACTAGTAAAGTACTTAATAAATTATCATCATTCTGTCAGTCACATACAGAAATTACTCATTTTTCTATAGTTGCATTTCCAATGGATGCATTTACATGGACCTATGTAAACTCATTACCAAGAAGACAAGGACTCCATTTCATTGAATTTTTTATTATAGAAGAACTTTATCATTGCAGATGCCAACCTGAAGCCAAAAGTTGAATGTAGTGTGGTGACAGAGTTCACTGACCATATTTGTGTGACTATGGATGCTGAGCTCATCATGTTTCTTCATGATTTAGTGTCAGCGTATCTTAAAGAAAAAGAAAAAGGTGGGTAGAATTTTTCTTTCAAGCTAAAGGAAAGGCAGCTATCAATGTCATTTATATGGATTTTTATTGTATAGTGAGAAAAATGTCTTCTCCTGTGAGTTGCAAATATCAGTAAATAATATTAGTAAGATTTTATGACAGACTTTCTAAGTGTTTGCTAGATATGCAGCATTCTTTTTTCTAACCATACTTCATACTGAATTGTTTTATACTTCAAAGAATGTCTCCATATACATTATCTTATGTATATTTTCAGTTAGGCCTAGTAGGAGATTCTTGCAAAGTAGAAAAATGTGAGGGAACACTGTAAACCTTTGTGAATTGATTAAAGAAACAACTACATAATGAAGCACGAGTTCCATCCATTATTAGAAAGACTGAGCAAGAATACAAATCTGCTTGGAATGTAGAGAACATTTTCTTTTTATGAATAAACTATTTAGGCCTCACTGGTGATATTTTGTCTTTATGAGATAGCTCTCATTGGTTTACTTACTAGAAACTTAAAATATTGACCCATTAAGAAATATATGGTAACCTTAATATTTACCTGGAATTAGTTGAACGCATTATAGTACTCCATAGCTATTTAAAAGAATGAGGTAGTTTGAAATGTAATAATTTGTAATTTTATTTATTCAATAAGTATTTATTGCACAATTATTGCATATTTATCCAAATATGAATATACAATGGTAAAATCACAATGTTACTCTTTTTTTAAATTTCTTTAATGTTATTCTTAAAAAACAGTTTGGAATAAGTATGATTTGTTCACACAAAAATATTGTTTCTTTTTTCATAAACAAAAATATATAACATTTGTCTTATAGTTATTTCAAAACATTTACTTGGGCATTCACTATAAAGAGTCACAAGACTACTTACATAAAAAGCCCCTAAGTTAGTACCAAATAGTATTCAAATACATATACAGCCATGAAAACACTAAATCCATTGAATTATATACTTTAAATAATGAATTGTATGCTTATGTAGATTATATCTTAATAAAGCTATTTTAAAAAGTTATCCACCTATAGTCATTCTTTAGGAATCAATTTCATTGCCTTATGGACTGCTATCAAATAAATGACCTCAGCATTTTTTACCAGTAGTGTTGACATTATTTTTCTCCAAAAAATGCTAATAATTGGTGTTGTGCCCAGCTCAAGGGATCACACATAAATCACTGAGAGACTGAATCCAATGCAAAAGCAAGAGGTTTATTTACAAGTCAGCCTGGGCTGGGGGATCTCTCACACCTGGCGCAGCGGGAAAACGGAGAAGCCCGCAGCCTGGAAAAGGAGGGGGTTTTTAAGGGTACAGAAAGGAAAAAGGGAGGGGGTGTGGGGTGAGCTGATAGAGGTCTAGGGGACTGAGTAATACTTGTCGTTGGCTAGTTTGGGAAGGAGCTGCTATCACTCGGGGCAGACACAAGGACGAGGTTAGGGGAGGGAGTGAGTTACTTAACACTTTCGGTATGCATGCTGCTGCAAAATGAAGGCTGGGAACAAGATAAGAGTTAGTTTTAATAAAATGGAGTCGTTTGGTCTTTACATTGGTACTTATTTATTGCATTATTTTAAAATATTACTTTTTAATATAATCAAATGAGGCTTTGGCTAGGTCACAGACAAAATGAGAGATGGAGCTAATTTTCTGTTGTTACAATGATTGAAAATAAATTTATAGGCTCAGCGCCCATAGCACAGTGGTTACAGAGCCAGCCACATACACTGAGGCTGGCGGGTTCAAATCCAGCCCTGGCCAGCTAAACAACAATGAAAACTGCAACAAAAAATAGCCAGACCTTGCGGCAGGTGCCTGTAGTCCCAGGTACTTGAGAGGCTGAGGCAAGAGAATAGCTTAAGCCCAAGAGTTAGAGGTGGCTGTGAGCTGTGATGCCACGGCATTCTACCAAAGGTGACATAGTATGACTCTGTCTCAAAAAAGAAAAAAAAAAAAGAAAAGAAAAGAAAAGAAATTTATAAGATATTTATATTTATAATATGAATCTATCATTTTCATTATAGCCATTTTTCCACCTCGGATTTTATCTACTCGACCAGGACAGAAAAGTCCAATTATTATACATGATGACAATTCCTCTGACAGAGACAGAGAAGATAGCATTACTTACACTACTGTGGACTGGAGAGATTTCATGTGCAATACATGGCATCTAGAACCCACTCTTAGGTAAGTAATGGATGTATACATTTTACATACATCCTAAAGGATTACAATGAGGAAAAGGTTAGTATGAATAATGCAGGTTAAATATGGTCACCAAAAACTATATTCTGAGGTTTGTCTCTTCTAACACCTTCAGCTTCTATTTTTGCTCCTCCTTTCCGTTTCACAAGTACTTCTAGGTAAGGCGAAAGAAGTACAAACATAGGATAACTCGGTGCTAATTCGCTTCCCATTCGCTTCCACTGTGTGACAACGTATCAGTCACTAAATACAGAAATAGCTCTATTTCCACTATTGCTATTATTTTTGCACCTTCTCACTAGGATGCAGTTTCAGGTGTTTGAAGTAGCTAAGTAAACGGTTATGTTACATAGTTTGGGACAATGCAGTAAAAGTCACACATCATCGTAAAGGAACCATTATAATTTCTCACTGGATATATGTCAGGACATTGTAATAGAACCTGCAGTGTCATAGTATCCTTCTGTTTGCATACTAGTAATATAAAACCATGCCTAAAATCTTGAGTTTAGTGCTATCAGACTCAGGTTCCCTTACTGATGATCCTAGTTACATCAACTTTTCACATCAAAATTCCAGAAGTATTTTCTGGTTTTAGTTATAATAATTGCTGTAACTAGGGTAATTCCTTTGTGTGTCCTTGTTTGTGATTAACACTCATGCCTTCCTATTTTTTTGTCTTTCCTCTCATCTGCTTTGTTAATCAAATTATAACTGTCCAGATTCTTAAAGAGTATCAAAAAAGATTACTACATCCCAGCAAAGTATTCTGATAACTGATACAGATTTTATTAGATAAGGTTATTATTATGATATACAGGGTGGCCATAAAGTTTGTGTGCAATTTAAAATAATTACTATAACTAGTTACAATTTACTTTTTTAAATTGCATAATGGAAATTTTATATTGCAATTATTTTGTGGCATAAATACAGGGTGGCCATAAAGTTTGTGTGCAATTTAAAATAGTAAATTGTAACTATTTATAGTAACTATTGTAAATTGCATGCAAACTTTATGGCCACCCTGTATTTATGCCACAAAATAAATCCAACATAAAATTTCCATTATACAGTGAACTCTTATATAAGCAGAAAATAGTGACTTTGTGTGTTAGTAAATAATTTGTATTACATAAAATTTGTTTAACCAAATCAACAAAATACTTTGGTGTTAGTAAGTACATATACTCATGAGAAATATTAACAGTGTCAATACTTAGGAAGAATATTAAAAGGTTCTAATGCAGAAAACACTTTGTAAAATTTGTTTTATACTTACAAATTTAAATAATTATAATGCAGCTGAATTTCTTTTAGAGTACTATGTTTAAATTGAATATAAAATGAATTTCGTTTCTAGTAATAGTTACCATATTCCTTTTTTAGGAAACTAACAAATATAACTAGTTAAGTAATATGGTGTGGGGAGAGAGCATGGTTAAGAGCTCTAGCGCTAAGCCCAGCTTTATTGCACAGCAATTGAACTAGGCCAACTCCTCTGTCTGCCTCACTTGTCTCATGAAAAATCTGGGAAGCATAGGGTTGTTACACAGGTTAAATGAGTTCATTAATGCAAAATGATTATAACTGTCTGAATTGAAGGAATCATTGCTTAAACACCCCCTCCCACCTAAATTCAGGACCAACTGAAATAAGGAAAGAAAGGCAGCTGGAAGTTAAATATATGGTTTTAAAAATGATAACAGAGAATGCAGTTCGGATGTATGACAATAATGGTTTTCATCTACGAAGTCCAGGATTAGTTACCTATAGGCACTCAATAAAGCAGAAGTCAGGGGGATGCCCTGGAGTTTTATAATCAGCACAGACTGCACTGAATACCCTCAGGCTAACCTATTTAGAGGCCTGCCCTTGAAAAACCTGTGGCACAGAGAAATAGACCAAAATGAGCAGAGAAAGGAGGGAGTGAGGAGAGTACTGAACTAGATTACTCAGTTCCTTTGTTGACTCTGCCAATCAAATAAGTCTTTAATACATAGGCAGCAAAAGTCCGAGAGTAATTCACTAAGAGCTGTTCCTTCCATATAGAAGGAAATATCAGGAATAGGGAGAAAATGGATCTCCCTTCAAACATATTTAGCATATACAGCACTCATTAGCCTTTATTCCCCCTATGGTGTCACATTCTTATAAAGTATTTTAAAATTAACCAGATGTCCTTTTAAATGTTTAAGATGACCATGTTACAGGTCTAAAGTCATCAGGCTGAAATTCACTAAACACCTATTGCTGTGTGTAGGCTATCAAGGATACTTAGAATCACACATACATTATTTTTTCAATGCCATTATTATAGTGAATCCAGGAATTATAGCCTTAATTATTCAAATGTAAATATTTTACCTTGAGTATATTATGGAGGCTTAGTGATGTTATTGACCTACCTTTAGGACTGTGCTACCGCATTATTCTCCTTAATATTATAATTATCATTTTAGATTAATTTCTTGGACTGGAAGAAAGATTGATCCAGTAGGCGTTGATTATATTCTTCAAAAACTGGGCTTTCATCATGCCAGGACTACTATTCCTAAATGGCTTCAGAGAGGAGTCATGGACCCACTGGATAAGGTTCTGTCAGTTCTTATCAAAAAACTCGGTACTGCACTACAGGATGAAAAGGAAAAGAAAGGAAAAGACAAAGAAGAACACTAAAAAGTTACTCGATCTGTGAATAAATTATGATTGTGTCCATTAAGTTTTATTACACTGAAGGGTTTTTTTTAGTATAATAATTTTAAACATAACTTTAAAAAAATTCTAATTTTGTGGCCATTATAAGTTTTTTAAGTTAACCTGTTCTTATTTCACCATTCTGTGTAAAGTATTGCATGATAATGTAAATTTTGTGAAAAACTAGATTAAAATACATAAATCTGCTCTGTAGGGTTTATAATTAATTGTATTATGTGCAATATGATTCCTGCATCTTTAAAATATTTGCAGAGTAACTGTGAATTTTTTTGTTATTGGCCATAACTTTTAGAAAAAAATCTTGTTGATGATGTGATTTTTGGAAGATAATTAATTGCTTTTTTTAATGTAGACTTGTATAAATCCTATTTGTATATAATTTGAGTAATTGTGATATGATTATATACCCCTAAAGTACTGTTTGTAACTATTGTAATAAAGTCACAATAATGGTTTCAGTCTGTAGTTGTTTTGAATCTTTTTCTCCTTTGATAGCTTATTTTATAATAGATGCCCATTCTGTGTCACAGTTTCCAAATGTTTTCATAGAAGATGATTTATACTTATAAAATCATCTACAAATTATATTAAAATAATTACATTAAGGTCAACCTTCTATATCTGAATCCATGGGTTCCACATCTGTGGATTCAAGTAACTGCAGATTGAAAATATTTGGGGAGGCAGGGCACCTGTAGCTCAGTGGCTAGAGCGCCAGCCACATACATCAGAGCTGGCGGGTTCGAACCCAGCCCAGACCTGCCAAACAACAACCACCACCAAAAAATAGCCAGGCATTGTGGCAGGCGTCTTTAGTCTCAGCTACTTGGGAGGCTGAGGCAAGAGAATCACTTAAACCCAAGAGTTTGAGGTTGCTGTGAGCTGTGATGCCACAGAACTCTACCAAGGGCAACATTGAATCTGTCTCAAAAAAAAGGAGGGAAGGGAGGGAAAGGAAGAAAGGAAAGAAAGAAAAAGGAAAAAAAGAAAAAGAAAATATGTGGGAGGGGAAATATCCATAATGTTCCAATGTTCCAGAAAGCAAAATTTAAATTTGCTATTTGTCAAGTACTGTGTTAAATCCACACAAATGAGGTGATGTGTAGGCCTTATATTGGATATTACAATTAATCTAGAGATGATTTAAAGATTTAAAGTATTTGGAAGGATATCTATAAGTTATATGTAAATACTACATCATTTCATGCAAGAAACTTGAGCATCCAAAGATTTTGGTGTCTGTGAGGCGTCCTGGAAACCAGTCTTTCCATTGATACTGAAGAATGACTCTACTTATATAATTCAGCTCTAGGAGGATACAAGCAGGGAGAGGCACACCAGAGGAATCAAAAACATAGCTCATTGGTTAGGGTGCTGGCCACATCTACCAAGGCTGGCGGATTCAAACCCAGCCTAGGCCTACTAAGCAACAATGACAGCTATAACGGACAAAAAAAAAAAAATAGCCGGGCATTGTGGTGGGTGCCTGTAAGTCCCAGCTACTTGGGAGGCTGAGGCAAGAGAATCACTTTAGTCCAAGAGTTTCAGGTTGCTGTGTGACGTCTTGGCACTCTACCGAGGGCAACAAAGTAAGACTCTTATCTCAAAAATAAAATAAAATAAAACTTCTCTACAAGGACATTGTTAAGAGAATAAATACTCAAGACAAACTGGGAGAACATGTTTACAAATTATGTATCAAAGAATTTGTATAGAGCAGTGTTTTTCAACCTTTTTTATCTCTCGGAACACCTGAACCTGTAGTTAAACTTCCCTGGCATACTTAAATTATGTTGATCAAAAAAAAGTGACAATACCTAGTAGAGGAATTGCAGGATCGAACAGCAGGTCTACTTTTAGTTGCCTAAGTGTTCTCCAAACTTCTTTCCAAAAGGAACATATTAGCTTGCATTCCTACCAGCAGTGCAGAAGTGTTCCCTTTTTTCCACATCCAGGCCAGCATTTGTAGTTTGGGGATTTTGTTATGAGGGCTACTTTTACTAGAATTAGATAATATCTCAAAGTGGTTTTGACTTGCATTTCTCTGATGATTAAAGATGATCAGCATTTTTTCATGTGTCTGTAGGCCATGTGCCTGTCTTCTTCAGAGAAGCTTCTGTTCAAGTTTCTTGCCTGCAATGAAATGGAATCACTTGTTTTCTTGTTAACAAGAATTTCTTATTAACAAATATTTTCTAGTTATCAAACCTTTGTCAGAAACATAACCTGAAAATATCTTCTCCCATTCTGAGGGCTGTCTGCTTGCTTTACTTACTGTGTTCTTGGCTGTGCAGAAGCTTTTTAGTTTGATCAGATTCCAGTAATATATTTTTGGTGTTGCTTCAATTGCCCAGGGATCCAGAAGACCAAAAATCATTTTACAACAAAGATAACTGCACCAGAATGTTTATTGCAGCCCAATTCATAATTGCCAAGTCATGGAAGAAGCCCAAGTGCCCACTGACCTATGAATGTATTAATAAACTGTGGTATGTGTATACCATGGAATATTATGCAGCCTTAAAAAAAGATGGAGATTTTACCTCTTATATTTACATGGATGGAGCTGGAACATAGTCTTCTTAGTAAAAAGTATCTGAAGAATGAATAAAAAGTAGCCACTGTACTCAGTACTATTATGAAACCAATATAAAATCACCCACACTTTCATACAAAAGATAAAACACAACTATAGCCCAGTATAAAGGACGGAAGAGGAGGGAGAGGGCAGGTAAGGTGAAGGGAGGGTAAGCAGCGGGACCTCACCTATGGTGCATATTGCAAGGATTCATGTCAAATCTATTAAGAGTAGAGTATAAATGTCTTAACACAATAATTAAGTAAGTGAGGTAAAGACTATGTTAACCAGTTTGATGTAAGCATTCCAAATTCTATATAAAATTAGCACATTGTATCCCATAAATGCATTAATGTACAGTTATGATTTAATAAAACAATTGTTAAGAAAAAAAGTGACAAAAAGAATATACTTACTGTATTTTGAACTACTTTTGAAAATATTTTTATCACAGCATACCTAGATCATCTCATTCCAGTTGAAAAATCACTAAATATAAAAATACTCCAGAATGTCAACAGTAAGAAAAAAAAGACAATTAAAAAATGGGCAAAAGCCTTAACAGACACCTAACCAAGGACAGTATATGGATGACAAAGATATATGAAAAGATACTCAACATCTTTAGTCATTAGGGAACACCATATAAAAACCACTATTAGATATCTCTTACATAGCTAAAATAATTTTTTTTTTTTTTTTTTTTTTTGCAGTTTTGGCCAGGGCTGGGTATGAACCTGCCACCCTCAGTACATGGGGCTGGTGCCCTACTCCTTTGAGCCACAGGTGCCGCCCTAAAATAAAAATTTTTAAACAATACCAAATGCTGGCAAGGAGGCAGAGCAATAGAAATTTTCATTTTCATTGATTGGAATGCAAAAATAACAGTCACTTCGGTAAAGTCTGACAGTTTCTTATAAAGTTAAACATAAACTCAGCAATCCCCTCCGGGATTGCTCAAATGAACTGAAAATTTGTGTACACAGTACTTATAGTAGCTGTATTCATAATTGCCCCAAACTGTAAACAACCAAGATATCCTTCAAGGGGTGAACATATAGTGGTACAATGGAATACTACTCTGCAATAAAAAGAAAGAAGTTACTGATTCACCCAACAACATGAATAATTGTTAACTGCATTTTTCTAAGTGAAAGAAACCGGACCCAAAATGTTACATGCTGTATAATTTCATTTACACGACATTATGGAAAAGGAAAAACTATAGGAACAGAAAACTCTTCAATCATTGCCAAGAGTTAGGAGACGGAAAGGAGGTGGTCTACAGAAAAATCATACAAGAAAATTTTAGGGTGATGAAACTGTTCTGTACTATAGTGGTGGACAGAAGATATTTGTCAAAACTCACAGAACTATAAACAAATAATTGATCTAAGTATCTTTGGAAAATAGTATTTTCATTAGATAATGTAAGATTAAAGAAAAAACAGAAATAAACACTATACACTTTTTGTTAATTTTTTTTTCCCACAGGAAAATTAAGAGTAGAGTATAAATGTCTTAACACAATAATTAAGTAAGTGAAGTAAAATGTTGGTACAGGTTAACCAACCTCCAACTACTAAACATTCTAACAAATTTTAGATATTGCCATATTTCTCACTGTCAGAGAAATAAATCACAAATAAGGGGGGAAACTAGAATGAATACTGAGGTGTTGGATTATAGTCAAAGGTATACATACAAACTCATTTTTATATAGATATAGAAATACACATGTCTCTGGATACATGAGTTAGCATACACAAATATGTGTATTTCCTAGCTCTATCCTCTGTACAGGCATAGTAGCAATGATAATCTCAGTACCAATAATCACACTTACTGCCCATATCTTAGTTTCTAAACACAGTTCTCTAGCAAAAGTAACAAAGTTTTCCTGGCCAATTTTAGGTCTGAGGCAGGGAAAACATAATCATCTTATGGAACCAGAAAGTAAAGATATCTTTACTTTAACAAAAATGGAGGACATGTCAAAAGGGCACAGGAGCCAACCTGAAAGAACTCCCAATGGCCAAAGTTGGAATAATTTGAGCAATAAATAATAATGTTGGATTATACTCAACAGAGTATCTATGACTTCATACTGAAATAAATAATTGAATAAATATAAAGAAAGGTGACAAATCCTAGTGAATTCCAAAAAATAAATGTAGAAGGAATAAGAACACTAAAAAATAGAATATAGCAATAACTGCTTTGGGCAAGTCTCCAAAGATGAATGCTTTGGAGACTTGATGAATGCGTCAGTGAAACTAGGAGACTTGATGAATGCGTCAGTGAAACTAGGGTGAAACAGGATATTTCACAGCCTCAAATTATCTCCCCCCAAATAATATATGGTAGTATTAACATATGTCCACAAATTCTGTGATATTCCTCTCTCCGGAAGGTAGGCCTCTATTTCCTTCCCCTTGTGTGTAATGTGGACTTCTTTATAGAAAAGAGAGGCTCAGCACCTGTGGCTCAAGCGGCTAAGGCACCAGCCACATACACCTGAGTTGGCGGGTTAGAATCCAGCCCGGGCCCACCAAACAACAATGACAGCTGCAACCAAAAAATTGCTGGGTGTTGTGGTGAGCACCTGTAGTCCCAGCTACTTGGGAGGCAGAGGCAAGAGAATTGCTTAAGCCCAGGAGTTCGAGGTTGCTGTGAGCTGTGATGCCACAGCACTCTACCCAGGGTGACAGCGTGAGGCTCTGTCAAAAAAAAAAAAGAAAAAAGAAAAAAATAGAGAAAACTATAATTTGAAAGTTAAGAAACCTGACAGACACAACTTTAACCAACTCATCAAGGTTCATGTTACCAGTAATGTACCTGTTGATATATCTTGTACTCACTGATAAGCTGTGAGAATACTTCATCTCTGAAATAATTCTTCCCAAATGTCTATATGTCTATAATGAGAAAACATCAGGCAGAAAAAATTGATGACCTTTCCAGAAAATCCCTGTCTAAGACTCTTCAAAATTATCTAAATTATCTTTCTTAGAAAAACAAGGAAAGTCTGAAAAACTATCGGGAAGTCTGAAAGACCATCACATATCACATAATACTAAGAAGACAGGACCACTAAATACAATGTGGTAACCTAAATCCTGGAACAGAAAATGTATATTGGTTTGGCGGCCCCTGTGGCTCAGTGAATAGGGCCCGGCCAAACTGTAACAACAAAAAATGGCTGGGCGTAGTGGCGGCCACCTGTAAGTCCCAGCTTCTCTGGAAGCTGAGGCAAGAGAATCGCCTAAGCCCAAGAGCTGGAGATTGCTGTGAGCTGTAATGCCACGGCAATCTACTGAGGGGGACAAAGTGAGACTCTGTCTCAAAAAATAATAATAAAAATAAAAAAGAAAAGAAAAGAAACATTGGTTGAAAAACTGGTGAAACCCAAAAAAGTATGTTTCATAGTTACTAGTGTGTACCGCTATTAATTGCTTAGTTTTGATAAATGTGCCATGGTTACATAAGGTAGCATTAGGGGAAACTGGATGAAGGGAATACAGAGACTCTGTACTATATAATTCTTTCATACATCCAAAATCACTTCAAAATAAAACATAATTTATATATGAATATATAGTAAGAACATTTTTGCTTCTATTTCCATTCTATGTCTCCCTTTAAATTTGATTCTAATGTTTTAATAATTACATTTTTGTTCTTAGAAGTTTTATCATCCTTATACTTCTTGGCAACATTTTTAAGTTTCCTTTAACCACAAATCTCTGCATGTTAAAATGAGTTGTCATGACAATTGTTAATGGACACTTGATCACAGCAAAATAATCAACACATTTTAATAACCATTAAAGAAAAATACCCTTTTACTGAAAATTCATTGCTTAATGAGAGGGATGAGGCTGTTGTTTTTCTAATTAGCCCATGTATCTGATGGACATTACTTTTGCTACGATGAGGTAGACTACCATCTATGCTATTGTTGTTTTTCTTTCTCTTTCCTTTTTTTTTTTTCTTGCTGTCATTTTATTCAAACCTTCTATTAGAGAGTGTGTCTAACATAAGCAAAAAGACTTATAAAAAGAACTTCCAAATGCCAATCACCCAGGTTTAGCCATTATCAATTTAGGCTGGTCATGTAGCATCTACCTCCCCACCCTCTTCCCTTCCTCTTACATGATGTCTGGGAGGTAAACTTCATTTGTTTTTGGGGGGGAGGTTTGGGTTTTTTTGAGACAGAGCCTCAAGCTGTTACCCTGGACAGAGTGCCGTGGCATCACAGCTCACAGCAACCTCCAACTTCTGGGCTCAAGCGAGTCTCCTGCCTCAGCCTCCCAAGTAGCTGGGACTACAGGTGCCCGCCACAACGCCCGGCCATTTTTTGGTTGCAGTCACCATTGTTGTTTGGCAGGTCTGGGCTGGATTCGAACCCGCCAGCTCAGGTGTACGTGGCTGGCGCCTTAGCCCATTGAGCCACAGGCGCCGAGCCGGTAAATTTCATTTGTGAATGTTTCTCTGTATATCGCTAAAGAATACAGTTGATTTTTTTACATAGAAACTCAATAGCATTATTACAATTTAAAAATTAATAATAATTCATTAGTGTTAAATAGCCAACAAGAATTCAAATTTTCAACTGCCTTATGACTGGTATAATTTTATTTTATAAGATTTTTCTTTTTAGGTGTATGTTATCCAGGTTGGACTTTAGCTCCTCAGCTCCACTGATCCTCCAGCATCAATCACCCAAGTAGCTGGAACTACAGGTGCACTAACACTCCAGCGTCCTTCCTTAAAAACAAAACAGATTTGGGCGGCGCCTGTGGCTCAAAGGAGTAGGACGCAGGCCCCCATATGCCGGAGGTGGTGGGTTCAAACCCAGCCCCGGCCAAAAGCGCAAAAAAAAAAAAAATGTAACCCATGAGAAACCTTATCCACATAAAAAAGTAGACGGACATTGAAATTTTGTTATTACAATGCCATTCAATTCTTTAGATTCCTTCCTGGTTACATGCCAAAACCTGTCGAATGAGTTAAGAGTAGGGCAATGGCCCCATATACCAGGGGTGGCAGGTTATAGCCTGGCCCCAAACAAAAACTAAAAAAAAAAATTCCAAGAATCTATCAGTGAACACCTAGATAAGGGTATCTTTCAACGTTCAGGAAAACACTCACCTTGTCACCCGGATTACAGCCAACTGCACTCAAGGACCCTCTTTGCTTTTCTCCACCCACCCTTCCCCCCCCACACACACACACAGAGTGTCTCACGTTGTCACCCTGGTAGGGTCCCGTGGCGTCATAGCTCACAGCAACCTAAAACTCTTGGGCTCGAGTGACTCTCTTGCCTCTGCCGCCCTGGTAGCTGGGACTTCAGCTGCTGCCACCAAGTCTGGCTGTTTTTCTAAAGACCGGGTAGGGGGGTGGTGAAGGTCTCGCTCTGGCTCGGCCGGTCTCCGACCAGTGAGCTCAGACTGCTGGGTTTACAGGCCTGAGCCGGCTCGCAATGGCCTAAGGGCTCTGTTTTCATGACTTGTGCAGCTCCACTGGTCAAGTTTGAGGAAATCTGAGGGGTTTTTTGTTGTTTTGTTTTTCTGTAAACAGGAAGAGCACCGTGAAGGTCGAGCTATCTCCACTGGTGCCTTCTCAAAGTGGGGATAAAGTGAAGGATTTTCTTGAAACCACCCTCACCCAGAAACCAAGCCCCGCGGCTAAGGAGGCTGCAGCATAGACAACTGTCATAGAGACGACGAACTCTCCACAGGCGCTCTGTGAGGACTCCGTGGGCCCCAGGCTGTAAATGAAAAGGCGGACTTGAGCGATTTCACCTAACTTCTCTCGCAGAGCGGGCCACCAGGGACCGCCTGGACCCCGCTACTGGGAGACACGAGTCCGCGTCGCCAGAGCCTGGAACGCGGCCTGGAACGCACGCGACGTCCGACGTCTTTTACCTTTACGTCGTCGCAGGCGGCTGCGCGCGGAGGGCCGAGCGCTGGCGCAGGCGCAGACTCAGGAACGCCAGCCGTCAAGGCGGTTGGTGATTGGACGAAGTGGGCGCGGGGGCGCCGGTAGGCGCCTGTAGGGGCACCTCGAGGCAGCTTTTTTGAAGGATGCGACTCTGAGCTTGCGGCCCTCGAGCGAAGCGGCCTGAGGAGAGAAGTTGAGGCCGGGAGGAGGAAGCAACGGCGGCGGCGGCCGGCGAGCCCCCAGCCAGCGGCTGCCCGCCTGCCTGCCCGCGGGATCCAGCGGAGAAAGCAGGAAGGACAACCTCGGTGAGTGAGAGTTAGACCAGGGCGCGGGAGGACGCGCGGGAGGACGCCAACAGGAAGATTTGTTTCTTCATCCTTTTTCTACAACTTGCTAATGTCTCCCCTGATCCCCGAGTAGATTTACGAGCTTTTCAACGGATCACCGTGCCTTCTTTCCCCCTTGGTAGCCGAGTTTAGAGGGAATTGAGATGATGAGACCTAAGTGTCTGCTTTAACTCACAAAGCAATTATTGAGGTCATTTGAAGAGGGATTTGGCTCTAGTCAAGTGAATGTGTGTGTAAAAGCCACTTAAGGAAATAGAGGGTTTTCCCATAGTAATTATTTTTCATTTACTTAGCATTTTGTTTTTCTTTTTTCTACTTTCTCGTGTTTGCAGGTGAGAAAATGTCTGGCAACAGTGACTGGTTTCAGAGTTCCCGGGTCCCTAGTTTTGCCCAGATGCTGAAAAAGAACTTGCCAGTTCAACCATCAGCCCCCACAGTAACCACACCCGCAGGATACTCCTCGGAAAGTTACAGCCTGTCGAATATGGCATCCAAGGTTACACAAGTGACGGGTACAACTTCTCTTTTATTTGTAATAATGACAATTCTTCAAGATTCTAGGGTTGCCAGTAAGTTCTCTTGAGCCTCTGGTTTAAATGTTTCTTGGATATATATACGTTTACCAGTGGCCATGTCCCACTTCTCAACACTGAGGAGGCCGGTAGAACCCCGTGCTGCTCATTTAACTATCCCTTACCACCTTTCCTGTTCAACCCCTACAAATTTGTCTTGCTTTTTTGAGGTGAGGTTTCAGGGCAGCAACCGGGTTTATACTGATTTGTATTCCACCTATCATTTAGTGTACTGTTAAGTATGAAGCAGGGGCAAGCATGCTTTAAAAATTAGATTGAATTCAGTGTAAAACAGTGGACGGGAGCTAGAAACTACGTTCTAGTCCCAGATCTGTGCCTTTTTCAATTCTAGGCCTTAGTGACATCATCTGTAAAAATGGCTTAGAGTGTCTCTGAAGACCTTGACATGAAAATTCCATGATTCCTTGATCACTTAATAATATGACATTACCTTTTTTACAAAATAGTTTTAGTACTCCAAAAGATAACAGGTTGTGTTTGCCATGTGTGCTAAAATTATTTAACAGAAACTTAAAAATATTAAACTAAGTATGTGGGGTGACTAAATGTATGTGGGAAAATCTTCTGTTTTCGAAGAGGACTTGTTTTTCTAACCAAAGTGACAAGCATAAACATTTATTTTTAGGTAATTTCCCAGAACCATTGCTTTCCAAAGGTCTTTCATCTATTTCAAATCCTGTCCTTCCTCCAAAAAAAATACCTAAGGAATTTATAATGAAATACAAACGCGGAGAGATAAATCCTGTGTCAGCCTTGCATCAGTTTGCGCAGATGCAACGGGTTCAGCTTGACCTTAAGGAAACAGTAACAACAGGCAAGTACAAAGTCATCTGGTTATTATTTTACTGGAAAATATTTTCCATTAAAATCAGAGCATAACAGTGGTGCTAAATTTGGTTCTCTCCTGTAACATTGGGGTTAGGTAACTACTTGTATGTTTTGACAGGTATACTTAAGAAGTTGTTATGTTCACACGTCAGTCTTTTGAGCCTCTACAAATAACCCACACAAACTTGAATTTTATAATTATCAAATTGTAATTTTTGTCTGTGGTTAGCTAAACTGAAATCTGCTTCATGGATTATTTGGGGATGTGAATACTTCTTTTACTATAAACACGTTTTTGTAGAGATATTAAATATTTTAACTATGATTATCTTTAACGAAGGATTTTGTTATGCTGATGGATAAGAAAAATCAGGTTCAAATTTGACTTCTGAAATTCAGGGATTCAATGTGAAAACAGCATTACATGATTGGTATTCTGTGGATTTGCTTGCTACAGTTTTCCTCATTCTCTCTTGAGCCCCCAAACAGAAGAGTCTATTACTTACTGTGTTGTGCCTGTGGATGGTTATAGGAGTACATATCAAGAAAATGCAGAAAACAGCTCCTGATCTCTTCACATCATAGTCAGTGATTAGGAAGCACTTTAGGAAAGTGGAGTAATAAGGGAATAAGTGCTCTTAAGAGATATAGACAATTTAAAAGCATGAGAGTCAAAAATCTTTTAAAGAAAACTTTAGGTATATGTACATCTTTGTGCATTTGTGCAACAAAAGTAGTGTTGTTTCCTTTGGTTACATTAATTTTTTATGATACTATTGCCTGTATCAATCTCAAAGCCAGCATCTTTTTAAAAGAAGTTAAAGCTATTGATTTTACTAAAGGTTGTCACTATATCAAATTTCAGTCATTGATTTGGATAAAATACCAGTAGACTAACAGTTGACAAAAGTAGGACTTAACATAGAAGGTGGCGTTTTCTTAATGTAGAAAGTGGACTTAATCTCCATGTAACTAGTTAGCTTTCTTAGATTATTCTCAGAATGCCCTTAGACAATGTAAGTAGGCTATTGGTCACTGTAAAGAAAAAGGAAAAAAAAGAAAACCAAATCATCATTGCTCCAAGAAAAACCTGCTTAAAGCCATAACCCATTGATTATTATTTGATGTTTGTTAAGTTTGGTAGTAAGACTAGTGTCAGTATTTTTAAACTACCTCTACATATGATTTAGATCCATACTAAAGTATGGAAAACCTGATGTATTAACAGGCTAAAGCTTAAAGGCTCAGCATTCTGACACAGAAGACTTACTAACAAAGTTGATGTGTAATACCCTATGCATAAGAATCATCTGGGCCACTTGTTAAATATACAAAATGCTCTCTGGTTTTTATAAATTTGGATTGGAACCCAGGTGATCATGAAGGAAGGGAAATTGGGAAACTAAGGTCTTAGATATCGGAGGAAAAGCAGTTTACCCAGCTGCAGTGAGGAGTTGCTTGTAAAACCTTAATGTATGTCATTAAAAAAAAACAGTTAATATTATTGTGAATATACGTGGAAATAAGATAGGGAGGTTTATGTGTAATGACATAGTATCTAGCCATCTGTAATCAGAGTGGAGATTTAAGGCTCCTAAAGTCCTACCAACAAATAAAACTTGAAACAGAAAAATCTTTGACCTGTGGTATCTATAAATTTAGGAGATGATTCTTTTCATCAAATATGAAAGCTAAGTAAAAGTAATTTTATAAAAGTAATTATAGGAATCTTGAATGACTAGACATTCAGTTTTTTTGGTATATCTTTTTTTGATATAGCTTAAGTTTTGGTTTTCCTTGTGAGTTAGCCACCAGCACTCCCCTCCTCAAATTCCCTAAATTGTAGTAAAGGAGTTGTTGATTTGCTTAATATAATGCCATGGTGGGTACACAGGGTTTCTTCAAAGGGATTCCTTGTGTTAGAAATTCAACTTTACTATGTATTTGTATTGAAATTTTTCTTTCTCTCTTTCTCTTTTGTTAGTTATTTTTGCAATAGAGTCTCACTCTGTTGCCATGGGTAGAATACTGTGACATCATAGCTCATAACAACTTCAAACTGTTGGGCTCAAGCAATCCTCTTGCTTCAGCCTCTCAAGTAGCTGGGATACAGGTGCCCACCACAATGCCTGGCTAATTTTTCTCTTTTTAGTAGAGATGAGGTTTCAGTCTTACTTAGGCTAGTTTCAAACTCCTGAGCTCAAGCAGTCCACCTGCCTCAGTTTCCCAAAATGCTACCACATGAGCCACCGCGCCTGACCTTGTATTGAAATTTTAAATAACTCAGATATTATGTAAAATCTCCACATCTTACCTTTCATTTGTTGTTTGATAGATACTGGAATGTTACAGTTGCCAGACATTATACTAAACCATTCTCAACCTGTGGGTCGCAACCCCTTTGGGGGTCAAACGACCCTTTCACAAGTGTCACCTAAGACCATCCTGCATATCAGATATTTACATTACAATTCATAACAGTAGCAAAATTACAGTTATGAAATAGCAATGAAATAATTTTATGATTGAGGGTCACCACAACATGAGGAACTGTATTAAAGGGTTGCAGCATTGGGAAGGTTGAGAACTACTGTACTAGACACTCATTACCAACCCGTATATAACCGGTATTCTAGCACTGGCCCTATTGCTCACACTGAATGTGGAGCCAGCCTAGCTGCTAAAATCTTCAGAATTAGTTCAAGGGCCCATCCAGCTTTAGTTTAATCTTTGTTGGCCCTACAGAAAGACTTAAAGAGATAGCATTTGTAAAGTAAATAGTTTCCCAGAGTTTTTATACTAAAATGTTTTCCTAGATATAGGTATCATTTGCAGGAATATACAGTGAATTACTGTAGCATTCATTTTTGTATTATTTTTCAAGGTAATGTTATGGGACCATATTTCGCTTTCTGTGCTGTGGTAGATGGTATTCAGTACAAGACTGGACTGGGACAAAATAAAAAGGAGTCTAGATCCAATGCAGCAAAATTAGCTCTTGATGAGCTTCTACAATTGGAAGAACCTGAACCAAGAGTTTTGGAAACTTCAGGTAAATATTCTTGATTATATGGCATTTGTATCATTTTCCAGAAGGAATCACCTGAAGTATTTATGTTACTGAAGGGTTACTTGGCAACTTCATGGTAGCAGTTTGAATAATTTCCTTCAGCTGCTATCTGCTGGTTAATGGTAGTTAACATGCTCTTGCATATTTTATCACCAAAAAAAAGAAAAATGTTGCTAAACTATCTAATGATTTTTTTTGGATTGTTACTGGGTTTGAGTCTTGAAACATGGTTTTTCCTATAACTTATTAGATTATTATTATGTACTTAACATTCAACATTTAATACTTAGAGGTCATGAATAAACTTTTTGGGAAATTTTGCCTTTGTTAAATTCAGTAAACGATAGGCTTTCTTGTGAAAATAGCCTAAAGTAGCATAACAAATAGGTTAAAAGTACAAACTCCAGAAGTAGATTGCTAAGGTTGGAATATTGACCCTTTGCGGGCAAGTTATTTGCCCTTTAAACATGTTTAATTTAAAAGTGGGGACGATGAAATTAACTACCTTCTATGGCTGTCATTAGGATTAAACAAACAATGCATTTAAACCCCTTAACCAGTGCCTGGTGAATAATGTACAAATAATAGTAATTCTTTGGAATAAATATTAATCAATTTGAAGAATGTTAGCACTGTTACATATGTTAGCAATTGTTGCCAATATAATATTTTGTTTTACCTATAAATGAAGCAGCTTTATAAAGAAAAACATTTAAATCTGATTTAAGTAGTGACTATAAATTCTTTTTAAATACAAATCCTCTCTTTATTCTACTAGATGTTTTTGCTTTTAGTTTTTTAATGTTAGATTTTCTATTTTTTCTTAATACATCTTTAAATGTATCTTTAAAGTCTGTATAAGTTGAATTATTCATGTATGTTTATTTAAAGCTATTATTTAACAATTAAAAATTATTTATTTGTAGTCTTATTATTTTCCAAATAGTTTGTCTACTTTGGATTTAGTGGATAGAATATTTTGTTAATTTTCATATTATTTTCTTTTTTCAAGATTTATTAATATTTTAAGGCCACGTATGATTTTGGTAAATATCTTGGAAGTATTGGCACTATAAATGCCATTTCATCCTTATTTTTACATAATACTTTGATTTGTTTTTCACATTTTATTTACCTACAAAGAGCACTGATGCAATTATTTTACTTTGTTACAAAGTGTACCTTTTAAATTCAGTATAAAATTACTCCTGCTGTCCTGTTCTATGTATGTGTGTATGTATTTTTTGACTTAATCTTTTTTTCTAATATTCATGGTGATGCTTTTAGTTAATTTTTGTATTTGTCTAATATTTTTGACTATCATTTTAATTTTTAAAGGACTTTATGAGCTATAAAGTTAGGTTGTCATTGACATAATTGAAGAATATTTTGACAGAAAAGTTTAATATTTATATGTATTACATAATCATATGTATGGGGTTTTGTTGCATTTTTTGTCATGTGAACATTGGACTTTTTAAAAAAAATTTTGGAAGGTAATTACTTGAATATAGAAAGAAAGCCATTATTTAGTATGAAGTCAGTTTTGACAATTTGAATCCTGATTTTATTTAATAATTATGCTAACCTTATCAACTTTTATGTTTGTCCATCATTCCTTTATTCAGTGTTATGTACTATGTTATGCTCTGGGTAAACAAATATAATACTACCCCCACCTGGAACTTACTGACTAGTGATATATTCAGGTTTTTTGTTTGTTTGTTTGTTTTTGGAGACAGAGCCTCCTATCACCCTGGGTAGAGTGCCATGGCGTCACAGCTCACAGCAACCTCAAACTCATGGGCTTAAGTGACTCTCTTGCCTCAGCCTCCCAAGTAACTGGGACTACAGGCGCCCACCACAACGCCCGGCTATTTCCCAGCTATTGTTTGGTTGTAGTTGTCATTGTTGCTTGGCAGGTCTGGGCTGGATTTGAACCCACCAGCTGTGGTGTATGTGGCTGGCACCTTAGCTGCTTGAGCTACAGGCACTGAGCCAATATATTCAGGTTTTTTAGTGGATATGTTTGCCTTTTCAGAGTTCTTAACCAGTTAATGTGAAATTCAGAAATAATATTCTTAAGAAATTTCTTCAGCTTATTAAGGGAAATCCTTTATGTGTGATTATTTTATCAGCTAGTATACTATATTCCACTTGATTATTTTTTTCCTAGTTTCCTTCCAGGCGGCAGAATCAATAAATCTGTGTGTTTTAGGAATTTTTGTGTTTCTGGGATTACTGGGACTCTACAATTAAATAAGGTCTGCCTGTCCTCTACCTTCTAAGAACTAAAATACTTTAATTAAAGTTCACGAACTCATCCTAGAAAAAGTGCTACATACCTCATTGCTGAATGTCACTACAGTCACCTTCAAGGTATTACCCTTGAGAAGCTATGCACTGACACAAGCACCTAGTCCACCCTTCAAAACAATTTTGGAACTCTTTTTTGGAATGACCATCAGAGCTGTTGTCTTTCAAGGTCTGGCAGTTAAGTTGGCAAACTTGTTATCGTGAGCTTACATTGGCAGCATAGCTGTGTTGATGTGGATGTGTGGCAATGGCTTGCTGAGTGGCGTTCATTATTGTGTGCCAGACAATGACAGCTCTGATGGTCATTTTAGAAAAAGTTCCAAAATTGCTTTAAAGGGTAGACTAGGTGCTGGGCTCAGTGCACAGTGTCCCAGGAGAATACTTTGAAGGTGACAGTAGTGACACTCAGCAGTGAAGTAGGTAGCACTTTTTCTAGGATGAGTTCAAGAACTTAATTGTCAAACTTCATATGTATAGAATTTCCTTAACATCTAATTTAATTATCAGAAAAAAACGATAGTAGTAATTGATTTATCATGATAAATGCTTTTTTCCTTAAAGCTTTCAGTATGTTTATCTAGGGCTAGCACATTATCATCTAGCTTTTCCTTTTTTTTTTTTTAATTGAGACAGAGTCTCACTCTGTTACCCAGGATAGAGTGCAGTGGCCCCAGCCTTGCTCACAACAACCTCAAAATCCTAGGCTCAATTGACACAGGCCATGTTTGACCATGTTTGGCTAATTTTTCTATTTTTAGTCTCTGTCTTGTTCAGGCTAATCTTGAACTCCTAACCTCAAGCTATCTTCCCATCTCAGCCTCCTAGAGTGCTAGGATTACAGGCATGAACCACCACACCTGCCCTATCTTTTCTCTCTTTTTTTTTTCCTTGTGGAAATTGAGATAGCTTTTACCTGTCTCTACTGCATCCACTTTTATGTTCATTATTGTTTTCTCCAAAAGTGCCTTAATTACAACTTCAGTGATATATTTTTTCTTGGTCCAGATGCTGGAAATAGTATGTATATAAAGTCATCTTTTCCCCTATAGTGAGCTATAATTTCTTCTTTAATTTGTTCTAAACAGCTGAGTTTATAGATTTTTCTTATGAAAGGTTTTAGAGGAAAGATAAATATTGAGTATTCATTTCTTCTCCTTGCTGTCTGTTAACCTCACATTAGTTTTTCTAGTTTTTTCCTTGTTTATATTTACATCATTTTTTTCAAAATTCTAAACTCATAACTGTTTCAAAATTCACTTACAGCGTTCATATTTTATCCATGGTTTTCTAAAAACAGTATTTTTTGTTAACTTTCAAAACCTTTTGGCTCTTAACTTTAAGTGCAGTGTGATTAATGATACTATGGTTAAGTTTTTAAAATCTTTTAACACTTGATGCAATGATGTGAGAATCTGGTTTCTAAGTTTATTTAGATAACTTACAATGATTTAAAAATTTTGATTGTGGTAAAATACACAGAAGGTAAAATTACCATCTTCACTATTTTAATTGTATAGTTTGGTGGTATTAAGTACACTCTGTTGTGCAACCAATGTCTAGAACTCTTTTTTGCGAAACTGAAATCCTATACCTACTAAGTAACAACTACCCATTCCCCTTTACCTCAAGCCCAAGGCAACCACCATTCTACTTACTGTCTCTATGAATTTGAATACGTAGGGTGCCTCATGTAAGTGGAATCATACGTATTTTTTTTTTTTTGTAACTGGCTTCCTTAGGATAATGTTCTTAAGGTTCTTCCATGTTTTAGCATGTGTCAGAATCTTCCCCCCCTTTTATAAGGCAAACATGAAACAAAGTTTATTGAAGAAGAGAAAGACAGGCTTACAGAGTAAGAAATCTTACAAAGCAGGACACATTGGCCATACATAGTGAACAGGCCTCCATTGCCAGGGCAAATAGGTGAAGAGGCCAGAAACTTCTTCCATTTAAGGATGAATAATACTCCATTGTCTGTATCTTCCGTAGTTTATCCATTTATTTGTTGCTAGACACTTGGGTTGCTTACACTTTGGGGCCATTATGAATAATGCTGCTGTGAACATAAGTATACAGATATCTCAAACACCTCGCTTTTAATTCTTAGAGCTACCAAGAAGTGGAATTTCTAGATCATATGGTTTTGTAGGGGTTTTTTTTTTTTTTTTTTTTTTTGAGACAGAGTCTCACTATGTTACCCTAGGTAGAGTGCTGTGGCATCACAGCTCATAGCAACCTGAAGCTCTTGGGCTTAAGAGATTCTCTACCTCAGCCTCCCAAGTAGCTGGGACTACAGGAGCCCACCACAACACATGGCTATTTTGTTGTTGTTGTTGTTGTTGTTGTTGTTGTTGTCGTTGTTTAGCAGGCTCAGGCAGGGTTTGAACCCACCAGCCCTGGTGTACGTGGCCGGCACCCTAACCACTAAGCTACCAGCACTCAGGTCATATGATAATTTTTAAATTTGAAGCACTTGCATACTGTTCTTCATGCTGGCTGCACCATTTTACCCACTTTACATTCCCATCCACTGTGCACAAAAGTTTAATTTCTCCACACCATTTGCCAACAATTGTTTTTTGTTTTTGTTTTTGCTTTTTTTGGCCTCAAACTCCTGACCTTCCAAAGTGCTAGGATTACATGAATGAACCACCATACACAACCAAAGATGTGCCTTCTTTCTTACCACAGAGATTTGGGGGTTGGTTGTTTGGTTGTATTTTGAGACAGGGTCTCACTTTGTTGTCCTGTATAGTGTGCAGTGCAAGCTCAAATTCCTGGGCACAAGTGATCCTCGCCTACTCCTCCCAAGTAGCTGGGACTATAGGAGTGCACCACCATGCCCAGCTAATTTTTTCTATTTTTTGTAGAGATAGTCTTGCCGTGTTGATCGGGCTCCTTTTGAACTCCTAGTCTCAAGAGATCCTCCTGTCCAGGCCTCCCAAGTGCTAGGATTATAGGCAGGAGCCACTTCCCAGGCTACTTTTTTATAATAACCATCCTAATGGATGTGAGGTGGTATCTCATTACGTTTTTGACTTATATTTCCATAATGTTAGTTATATTGAGTGTCTTTTCATGTGCTTACTGGCCGTTTGTATATCTTCTTTAGGTAAATGTCTATTTAAATACTTCATTTCTCAGTCAATTTATTTTTTGTTGAGTTTTAGAAGTCCTCTGTATATTCTGGATGTCAACCCCTTATCAGATATGTGATTTGAAAATACTTTTCCTATTCTGTGGGTTGCCTTTTTAGATATATAAAAGTTTTTAAATATGGTGAAGCCCAATTTGTCTATTTTTTCTTTTGTTGCCTATGCTTTTGGTCTCATAGCCAAGAATTATTGCCAGATCCAATGTTGTAAGTTTTTCCTCTGCCTAGGTCCTTAACTTATTTCAAGTGAATTTTATATATGGTGTTATGTAATGGTCTGACTTCATTCTTTTGTATCAGTTTTTCCAGCATCATTTGTTGAAAAGATTCCTATTGAATGGTCTTGTAATCTTTGTCAGTAATCATTTGACCATATATGCAGAGGTTTCGTTCTAGACCCTTTTATTCCATTGGACCATATGTCTTTATGCCAGTACCATGCTGCTTTGATTACTAAAGCTTTGGAGTAAGTTTTGAGATCAGAAAGTGTGAACCCTCCAACTTTGTTCTCACTTTTCAATATTTTTGGGCTATCTGTACATGGTATTTAAAAATGCTAACCATCGTATAAGTATTTATTAAGGTTATTTTTGTATAGTAAGTAGGATTTAATATCTTTAACTTTCATTCCTCTTAAACCATACTTATTTGAGTAAATGGAATTAAATCTTTCTTTCTCTGAGTTTTAAAATTTTGCTTGTCTAAAGTCCAAAGTATATGTATCTAACTTTTGTTAGTATTTTCTTTACTAATATCCCTAAGATGACATTGTCATTCATTATGCATTTCTGTGTTTTAAATCAGTTTTCTATATTACTCAAAATGTAAGTCCATTACTTTGTCTTAATGAGTGGTTCTTAAGAGACTGACTATTTTAGTTGATACTAACTTCTAGAGCACTGATTATCAACCACTGTGCCATGGCTGTGGGAGGATTTTAGGTGTACCATAAAAGTTTTTAAAGATGATTATTATTGTAAATAGAATTAATTGTTAATAAGAATCTATAATAGGACTTCATTTTAGCTGATTTTCAGATTGTTGCATCTGTTAAATAACAAGCAATATTGTAGTGTAAGATTAGGAAACCTAGAAATTTGTTTGCATAAATGATCTCAAAATACTGGAAAAGACATTTATCAAGGTTGAGTTAATAGGTATGTGATGGCTGAGAATTGGCAGAAATATACAGAAAAAAATTAATCATTTTTGGATTGCTGTTTTATTTCAAAATAGGTAAGTACCAGCTCTTTGGGACATTGTCATGTTTCCTTATAATATATATATATATATATTTTTTTTTTTACTTATAGGTCCTCCTCCTATCCCTGCAGAACCTGTTGTTCCACCTGAACCAGCATATGTTTCAAAAGTACACTATGGTAGGAAAGTCTTTTATGATGTTCTTTCTTAAAAGATAAAACCCAATTAAAAATTGTAACATAATTAAATATGCATTAACATTTTATTATTCAAACCTTCACACATCTACAGAGAGGAAAATTTCCTTCTATACTATGCTAAAAATGACAGAAGTAAGGAATGAAGAAGAAAGATGAAAGGGTTTCTTTCCCCCTTGTAAGGAGAGGGTTTGTCAGTTTCACATATCAGCTTCTTTGAAAATGCTTTGTTTTGGTGGGCTTGTCATTAGTGAAAACCAATGCCATTCTGGTGCGTGGTACACATTTTATGCATTCATTTCAAATAATCTATTCACTTTGTTTTGATAGAAGTTATTTGGCACTGAAGCCCAGAAAGCTATAGCTTCAATTCAAGGTACCAGTTCTGTGACGTAGGACCAGTTATTTCTCTGTGTACCTTTCCCCCCAATTTGTAAAATAGCCATTATAGTAATACAGTTATTGTGAGGATTAAATGAATTCATACATGTAAGATACTTAGATCAGTGCCTGGCACACATAGATGCTCACTAAATAGTAACTATTATTTTTTTATGGCATCACATTCAAAATTGTATGGGAGTTATTATGTACTTTTCCTTTTATATTATGAATCTCCTGAAAGGTAGGAAATTATTCTTAATTTCTACATTTACTACATAGTAGGCACATTTCATACCTTAGAGTATTTGTAAAATTAAAAGGAGCCTTCCTTCTTTTGCATTTTCTAGACCTAAAGGTTAGAATTTGAAAAGTTTTATGTCTGTCCAACCTTGGTCTTCCATTGTCTTTTGCTTGCATGCGGTAAAAGGACCAGACCAGGGAAAATAGGCACATTCAGGAGACAAAATCCACCAATAAATACATACAATCTCTGGCCTGGTAGTCATACGAATTGATGAACAGAAAGGCCATAAGGGATCAATCCTACACCAGCGATCTCCCAATATGGAAAAGTAGGCTCTTATCTTTCCTTTTACTTTCTGTGAACATTTTCAGTGAATAATGGGGTAGAATCCAAGACCAAGGCTTGGCAAATAATATAAATTGCTATTACCCAGGAAAAAGGATGGTAATCTGTGAGAAAGAATGATTGTGTAAAGAAAAAAAGAGTAAAGTCAGATTGTGTAGTTAAAAAAAAAGAGTAAAGTCAGGTTCCCATGTGTCAGTCAGAAAAGGGAGAGCAAAAAACATCATCCTTTAAAACTCACGAGTGAAAATAAGAGTTGGATGTTAGAACCAAGAGGAAGGATTTGAGACTCACAAAAATCTTCTGAACACTTCCTGTTGGGCCAGATATGGAGCAGTCAACTATTTCACAACTTGTCTACTTTGCCATGTGTTTCTATTTGGAACATATCTTCCTTGAAAATAGTGCTGTTTGTCTCAGAAGATAGATTCAGGTTACTCATGATACCGAATACCATTTGAAATCAGCAACTTGAAATAAAAAAATGATGTTAACTGACATTATGTGTCATGTTTTTATTTAATCGTTCATTTCCAATAATTTGTAAGGTTATTTTACATGTATTCCCTCAACACCCAGCACATGTGTAGGTAAACAATATTGTACTCGCTCCTCATTCATTCACAAATACTAAGAAAAGATACATTTAGTAAGATTTGATTATATTTATATTTATGTATTTCCGTACTAAATTAAGATCAAGAAGTATTATTGGTATGTTGTTGATTCACATTATTCCTTATGATTGCCCATAGCAAAACATTTTCTTGTCACATATGTCAGTTTTATCAGCACTAATTGCAGTGTGCTTTTTTATTCTGTATCATAACACAAAATAATTGCTTAACTGTAGAGGACATGATTAAATAAATTGTAATACATTCATTCTGTAAAACCATTAGGAAGAATGAAGCAGGACTAATGTCTGCCTTTAAAGTTTTAAGACCAAATCTAAAAAGCAGTGTTTATCATGTTCCATTTTTTATTTTTTAAAGTAATGTGTATTTATATATTGTTTCTCAAAATATCCATAAGAAATTGATAATAGTGATTGCATCTAGAGAGGAAAATTCTGAATGTATACTTTGTTTCAAGAAATTTAAATTTAAAGAAACCATAAAGTAGAAACTTTTTCTCCTGTATCGTAAGTTTGGGGTGATAAACAGAATTGGTAGTTCATTCTGCTTTCTCTGAGAGCTTCATTTTGTGCTTACATGTGAATGCATGTTTAATGGGGTTTACATTACATTTACAACAACCTTTAAATGAACTAGATGAAATAAGTTATATGTTAGCAGAGAACTAATATTGTACTTTTAGCATTTATGTACCTTTTAAAAGTAATGATCATTAAGCAGATAAGAATTTCTGTAAAATATATATATATTTAAAATATATGCTTGTATGAGAGCAAAACTGTTTCATTGATTTTTTTTTTTCCTCTGAAAATATTAAATGAACTGGAAACCTCTTGATAATCGATCACCAGCAACCACCGTGAAAGATCAGGAACCATCCATCAGTGATTTACAACCAAACTTTGAGAAACACTGTATTTAAATGTATTAAATTCTCCTTATCTAGAATAATGATTCTTTCCAAGACATATACAATCGTTTATAGACAAAGCAACAAATTGCCAGGGCCCTCCTCTAGATTCTCAACTCTGTCGTGTTTTTTTTTTTTTTTTAAATAATCCATGAGTAACTTTTGTTGTATATTCTTTGGTTATAAAGTGTTCTGTGGTAATCCGAGTTACTTAGAGAATGATCTTCATTCTCTTTCAAAGTTTGGAACTTTTTTAGTGGGAATGAGGAACTATTTGAAAAGTCTAAAAGCTTAGTGGTTTTGGTTCTGTGGGGCAAGTAATAAGGGAGTATATTTTGATCATCACAAGAATTGGGGAGGACTGTGGGCATTCAGTGGGATGATGGTCATCTTGCAGTGTGTTCCTGTACAACAAAGAATTGTCTTTGTTGACAAAAAATTGTCTGTCAAAGAATTGTCAGATATTCATATGACTTTGAATATCTTATCAGGCTAAATTCTACAAATATAAATCAGTAGTCCTTTAGTGTGTAATATTAACACAGCTTTTTATAAGAAGTTAGGCAAAACTTAATAACTTGAGTTCTTTTAGAATTGAATACTTTAAAATCTGAATCATGACATAAATTTGCCAACATATGACTATAAATTAACTAATTTGATTATAAGGCTATAATAAGAATAAAACATCTCTAGGAGAAAGCACAGTGTTTTTCAAGTTCATATTTTGATTTTTTTTTTCTAGAAGGGAGACATATTCAGTATGCAAAGATTTCTCAGATTGTAAAAGAAACATTTAATCAACTAATTTCTAATCATTCAGAATATCTGAAATGTAGCAATTCCTTGGCTGCTTTTATAATTGAAAGAGGTAAGTCCAAATATGTGGGATGTGTTATTTCATGGAAAAACTAATATCTTAAGAGTCTCAACTATAATATATTAGTATTTTAGTTAACTATCTTTGTTCTGTTCACAGTGATCTTGGATTGATTTGAAGTGGGCTTTTCCAGCAGGTGTGAGTCATTAAACACAAAAGTTCTCAGAGGTAGAAATAAAGTACACTGACCAGGAACCAATAATGAACTGCAGAATGGCAAAAGGCCTCACATTTTAAGCCTTAACCCTGGTAGTACAACTGTTCTCCTGAAACCTAACCTTCATTATAACAAACATTGAGAGGGCAGCTGTAAAAATTAGTATCTTTTCTTCACTTTTAAATAGGAAAATACCAAAATACGGAAAATCATATTAATGTGGATGTTATAATGTTGCAATTCTAACTATATTTTTATCTTCTGTTTACTCTTTAATGTTCTGAGTTGGTCATTAGCTACACTTTGTATTAATTTCTGAGTCAGATATAAACTATATAAAAAACAATTTGAAATTTATTTCCTGTTCTTAAGGAGTTGTAATCTAGGTAGAAAGAAAAGATATGTATATACTTGTCGAACAGATAACAAATTAACATTTGTCTTCTGTAACGCAAAAATGTGAAAATTCTTAGAGAAATGATAGGGTTAAAATGTTTTGGAATAAGTGAGATTTAAGCTGAAACTGTGTTACCAAAGTTTGGATGAATAAAGGAAAGGAAAACATTTTTGGAGAGAGAGGCATAATGGAACAGAACAGTAGTGGGAGGCTGTTTATGGAACAACAAGGTAAATGTATTTTTAGTATAGAGTAGCCTACGTACAAGACTAATGCAAAATATAGTTAGATTGGTAAAATAGGGCCAGATTATAAAGTGGCTTAAGAGCCAGTGAAAAGTTGGATTTATAGTAAGTTAATTTGTGAAAGGTTTTAAACAGGGCTAGACATTGTTCTGTAATTGTTGGGAGCATTAACATCAGAGTTAGTCCTGCTACTTAAATTACTCTGGGCAAGTTACATACTTAAAATTTCTATGCCTTAATTTTCATCTCATTTGTTAAAATAGATATAATAGAAATAATAACAATCCCTGCTGCATGGAGTTGCTAGGATTAGATATGATAATGTAAATAAAGTATTTAGCACAGTACTTGGCATTTAGTTTAATAAATTTCATTTGCAATATTAAGAAAAATTAAGCAATAATTGACAACAGTGTTTTCAAAAGATTACAGGGGTTGAACCTGAATTATGGAAGCACAACTTCTTAGGTGGTTGTGATATAGTTCCTAAATTAGAGTTGAGATGAACTCTTAAGAGGAAGGGAAAAAATTGACATGATAAGATAAAGTTGATGATAAAGGATAGATGAAATATGAGTAAAAAATATAGCATTTCACATTGACATAGCAGAGTAGTGTTTCCATATATGCAAGGAATCTAGAGGCTGATGTGAAGTTGGTGGAGAAGAGCATGGATGCAAATAAATTTAAAATAAAAATATAAATAAATAGTTTTAGAAATTATGAGTGTGTATATAGGATAGGAAGGCCTGAGTGCAATTAAGTGAACGTAACTGGAGTACCTCACACAATCAATACACATTTAATATTTATTCTTAGAAGCATATTTAAAATATATTCAGAGAAACGTTGCCTCATCATTTTTATTGAGTCTATATGAAGCTAACAAATTTAGATGTCCTTTTCTCCCCTGCAACATCTTCTCTATTGTAACTGTAGAGAGAGGATCCTCTTAAAAGCTAAAGTTTTTATTTTCTTGACCTTATCGCCTAAATTCATCGAGAAGCTATTTTTAGCCGCTGTTTACTCTTTTCTCCAATTTAGCTTTTTTAATCTGCTGCTTCTTGGTAAGTGTACTTCTCAAGGCTACCTATTCCCTGCATGTTGCAGAATCCACTGTATTTTTTAACCTATTCACTTTTCTTTTTATCTATTCATCTGTGGGACACTTAGGTGGTTTCTGTACCTCCTTGGCCATTGCGCATATTGCTGTGCTGAATGTGAGAGTTAAGATATCTCTTTGGATCTTATACCCAGAATCAGGATTGCTAGATCATGTGACCATTATAATTTTATTGTTTAAGGAATCTTCATACTGTTTTCCAAAATGGCTATACAAACTTATATTCCTAATAACATAGAATTAACTTTTCAGCTACATCCTCACTAAAACTTACTGTTTTGACTTTTTGATAATAGCCATCTTAACAGGTGTGAGACTATCTCCCAGTAGTTTTGATTTGCATTTTTCTGATGATTAGTAATGTTGAGCACTGTTTGTAAATCTTCCTTGAGAAAAACGTCTGTGAGCTCCTCACCCATTTTTTAATTGAAACTTTCTTTAAACAGTTTGTGGGAGTTACTTATAGTTTGGATGTAAACCCCTTATTGGATATATGGTTTGCAGATACTTTCTTCTATTTTGTAAGATGCCTTTTCATTTTGTTCATTGTTTTCTTTATTGTGCATAAAGTAGTGATCTTGAGATGTGACTCAAGAAGGTTTTTGTTTTGTTTGTTTTTGTAGAGACAGAGTCTCACTTTATTGCCCTCAGTAGAGTGCTGTGGCGTCACACAGCTCCCAGCAACCTCCAACTCCTGGGCTTTCGTGATTCTCTTGCCTCAGGTTCCCGAGTAGCTGCAACTACAGGCGCCCACCACAACGCCCGGCTATTTTTTTGTTGCAGTTTGGCTGGGGCTGGATATGATCAAGTTGGTTTTTGCTTCAGTAGCTTCCCTATAGCTCTTGGGTAAAACCCACACTCTTTACCATGTATATAATGTCTTTTTCTCTAACTTCATCTTATACCAGTCCTTTCATCCCACTTACAGGAGCAACTTATACTGGTTTTCTCTCTCTGCCAAGGATACTATTTACATAATATTATTTCTTTGGGCTAGAATACCCTTTCTGACACTCAGGCTAAGAAATTTCAGCTTTTTAGGGAGGGAGTCTGCAACTAGTCTGTATAAGGTGACCTTTGTTCTCATTATTTTTATCAGCCCCATATTTATCTCCTTCAAAGCACTGTCACAATTTGGGGTTTGTTTAGTCTTTTTTTCCTCAAACTCTTGACCTCAAATGATCCTTCCACCTTAGCTTCCCAACTAGCTGGGACCCTACTAGCATGCCACTGTGCCCTGCCTGTTTAATCATTTTTCTGTCTCCTACTGGAAGCTTCATGAGGGCACATCTTGCTCAGTATTTTATTCCTAGCTTCTATTTCAGTGCCTGGTACTTGGTAGAACCTCATAATTGTTACTAAAAGCCCTTTAGGTCATTGCAGATGTAAAATCAAACTTGTTTGAAAGACTAGACCTGAGATTTTCTGTTTCTAATGCTTAGCTAGTTCCTAAGCATTAGAAAGGCCTCATAATTAGGGTATGAGAGAAAAAAAGACTACCAATTTGAATTGCATATTCTCGGAGCATAGAGTTTCAAGGACATTTCAAGTGGGGCATAGAAAAGTTTGAATGGAACAAAGCTACCTGGGAAAAGCATAAAGTTTTTGTTTCTTCAAGAAAGCACTTTTAGCTAGCTAGCTCTCCTCTCTCCCCCTCTCTCCTCCTCTCTCCCCTTTCCCCCCTTTCCTTTCTCTCTTTCTCTCTCTCCCTTTTTTCCCTCCTCCTTAATGCTGCTCTGCAGCATCCCCCGCCAATAAAGACCTTTCGTACAATCAAAAAAAATAAAAGCACTTTGTAAAACAGAGAAAAGACAATTCGGTTTATAGATAGTGGGTTAAGAAAAATAAAAGGGCAGTATATATAGATAGATAAAAATAGAATGACAATTGAGGTCTCCAGAAGGTCAAAGGCCAAATGGATCTAGATGTAGAAGAAATAGCTACATATCTGAAAATCAAGGATATTTGGGTATACTATTGATAGTAATAAAAATTTAGATTATGTATCATAAGATAGCTGACTTTGTAATTGGAAAAATTTTATATATATTGGAAATACGATTTTAGAAAAGAGTCTCCCTCTATTGCCCCAGCTAGTGTGCAATGGTATCATTATATCTCATTGCAACCTCAAACTCTTGGGCTCAAGCAATCCCTTCCTCGGCCTCCCAAGTGGCTGGAAGCCACCACGTCCAGCTAATTTTTTCCATTTTTAGTAGAAATGGGACTGGTCCCGAACTTCTGACCTTGAGCCAACCTCTCACCTCAGCCTCCCAGAGGGCTAGGATTATAGGCGAGAGGGATACCACTTTGGAAATTTTGCTTCTTATAAGATTCTAAGACTCTTATTTGAAATTGTGGGATTATTTTTCCTCCTTTTGGTCAATATATTTTACTTAATTAAAAATGGTGGAATAGAGGTGAAGGCTGAACCTAGGGAAGAGGGAGGTTAAATTAACCTGCTGCTGTTCACCTTTTTCTTTCAGCTGGACATCATGAAGTTGTAGCTATAGGCACAGGCGAATATAATTATAGCCAATGCATTAAGCCAAATGGAAGAGTGTTACATGACACTCATGCTGTTGTTACAGCAAGAAGGTCCCTCCTTAGGTAAGGTAACAGATAAATTTAATGCCATCAAATAATAATATTTTCAGCCCAAAGTAACTACATATAAATGTCTTTATTTACAAATGGAGTTTACTAATCATTAAGCCAAGGATGTGACATCCTGTTATCTAAGTCATTGATTACTTCCATGTCATCTTTGGTTAAACCTTATTATAGTAACTTCAGGAGCTAGTCTGTGGATCTTGGAGGCTTTCACTATTAAGATTCTATGAACTTAGTTTTAGGAGCCCTACGTTTAAAAAGATAAAAATAACATCTTTTTTACTGACTAAAGTTATTGAAAAGTATAGCTTTAGATATGTACCAAGTAGATACAGATTCTTATTTCACTCTGAATTAGCCATACTACCCCAGCACCAGAAACTGACAGGTTCATGCAGAGTTTACATATAGCTGAATGTAACTTAAGATATTTTTCAGGCTCAGAGAGAATGAGGCTGAGGTAAGCATACCTAGTTTCTTTTTCTAAATTCGTCTGTCATTCCGCTCATTATAAGCAGAGTGAATAGCAAATGGGAGAGGCAGGAATTTAAAGTCCTTTTATATGAAAACATAAAAAGTAGGAAATGAGTGTTATCTTCCATAATATTCACCAGCTTTGATTCTTTTTAAGCAAGGAACTTATTTTTTATCAAACAAAATCTTTTTGTTATGAAAAAAAAGTGAGAATAGGATAATAAATTCCCTGAATAAAATTCAGCTTCAGCAATTATGGTTTTCTGCTGTTCTTGTTTAATCTCTCAACAATAACTTTGTATTGTTGGTGTTTTCTTTGCTGTTGTAGTTTGAAACAAATTTAGACATGTTTTACCATAAAAATGTAAGTGTGTATATATCTCTAATAAAGAATTCTGTAATTTTAGAAGAGAGATTATTCAGCAGATCCATGAAGATAATGCAACTCATTGTGCTCCTATCCCCCTAGTGTTTACAGAATTATTTGACCTCTTTAAAAGAGCCTATCCTAGGGTGATGCCTGTGGCTCAAAGGAGTAGGGCGCCTGCCCCGTATGCCAGAGGTGATGAGTTCAAACCTATCTCTGGCCAAAAGCTGTAAAAGAGGCTATCCTTGGCATGGTATATTAGTGCTTAATTTTTGTTAATATATTTCTGATGATGGGATTGAATGGAGTACATCTTAAAATCATTTTTTAAATAAGCAAGTAGTATGTCCTTGATTTTATTAATTATAAGAGAAATGTACTTCAACTTCTTAACTGTTTTCACTGTATTTCTATGTGTTTTTTCCTTTATAACAGGAACTATATATAATATTGCTGCTGTTGTTGTAGTAGTAGTTTATTTTGGTAAAGAAGGAGAAATATAAGTAAGATAAAAAGTTGACTCTTCACCTGAGGCTGAGAGCAGAACTGGCCAAGGAAGAAGGAAGAAATCATTAGAAAAATGGGTCTTTCAATTTGAAAGATTCAAATGTGAAATGAAAGTATAGTGGGAGTCAAGAAATGGTATTTTAGGGCAGATTATGGGGCAGACTAAGCTCCAGTTGAGGACTTCTTGAGGGGCCTAATCTTTCAGTAGGCAAGGCTAAGATTATTTTAGGAGTTGTGTTAATATCAAAACTTTTGACTTACGGGAACATTGCTCATGACATACGGTTATGATCATTAAGATACATTTTTTATAAATTTTATTTGATAAATTTATTACATTTATTTTAGGTACTTTTATAGACAACTTCTGCTCTTCTACAGCAAAAATCCTGCTATGATGGAAAAATCAATATTTTGTACAGAACCAGCTTCTGATCTACTCACTCTTAAACAGAATATCAACATTTATCTCTATATGAACCAGTTGCCAAAAGGATCAGCCCAGATTAAGTCACAGTTGTAAGTATTGTGGAAGTTGTTTTTAAAGGCAAGTAGGATGGACATGCCATATATTCTGAATCACTATAGCAAATAGAACAAGTAAGTTTTATAATAATTATCTGTCCATATTCTCCCTCCAGCCTTGAGTTATTTGTTGCCTGCAGGAGGCCATAAATCCTGTACCCTTTCTCTGCATTCAACTTGATCTGTCACTGCTACAAATTGAGCATCCCAAATCTGGAAATACAAAATTAGAAATGTTCCAGACTTAAAAACTTTGTGAGCCCCAAAATGATGCTCAAAGGAAATGTTCATTAGAGCATCTTGGATTTTGAATTTTCAAATTTGGGTTACTTAGTAAGTATAAAGCAAATATTTCACAATCTGAAAAAATCCAAAATAGGAAATAGTTCTGATCCCAAGCATTTCAGATAAGGGATGTTCAATCTGTACATAAAAATTTCTTGTACTTTTCTATAATACTTGACATCTCCTTTCTGTTTTTAAGGCCTTATAAACTTTAAGAACATATATGCTATTCACATACAAATATAGCAGAGTATGGCCAAAACTTTGCTTTGATGAATGTGTAGCATCAGATAGCATAAAATTTAAACAGTAATGACAAAGAAGAAAGTAAAATTCACCTCAAATCTGACCATTCAGTGATAATAGGTAATATTTTCACAAAAATTCCTCCACTAACCCTTTGAAAATAAGGTCAAAGTTCACAAAGAAACATAATTTTAGATTTCATTGTTGTATTTTTTGGAGATGAAATAAGATGTCAGTTTTCTTTGTTTTTGATGTCCTCATTTTGTAGTTTTTAAAATTTTTCATAATTTCAAGAAAATAACAAACTATGATGGGGACAAAAATTAGTTTTTCTTTTGGCTCGGGTGCCTGTAGCTTAGTGTCTAGGGCACTGGCCACATGCGCCAGAGCTGGGGGGGTTAATCCCCGGCCTGGGTCTGCCTGCCAAACAACAATGACAACTGCAACAAAGAAGTAGCCAGGCCTTGTGGCAGGTGCCTCTAGTCGTGGCTACTCGAGAGGCTAAGTCAGAAGAATCGCTTGAGCCCAGGAGTTTGAGGTTGCTGTGAGCTGTGATGCCACAGCACTCTACCCAGGGTGACAACTTGTGATACTGTCTCAAAAAAAAAGAAAAAAAAATAGTTTTTCTTTTGATTTTTTTTAAGGGACATAAGGAAGATGAAATTATGAAAAGTACCTATGCTGGAAGCTCTAAATATGGTTAATTTCTGTTTTATATTAATCTTGTAGAATAAAGTCATTCCATTTCTAACCTTGCTTTGTGATTGTATCTATATTTGTTATTGAAAATAAATTTCTACTTGTAAGTTAAACATTTTAGAGAATAAATCTGAGGTACATGTAGATTTTACTCTGTCAACTTTTTTTTAAAGAAGAAACTTTTTTCTTTCCCCAGACGTCTGAATCCACATTCTATATCTGCATTTGAAGCCAACGAAGAACTGAGTCTCCATGTAGCTGTTGAAGGAAAAATTTATCTGACTGTTTACTGTCCTGCAGATGTTGTTAATAGAGTAAGCAGTATGTCCTCAAGTGACAAATTGACAAGATGGGAAGTGCTTGGTGTCCAAGGAGCATTGCTGAGTCACTTTATACAGCCAGTTTATGTCAGCAGTATACTTGTTGGTGAGTGGACTTTTAGTACCTCCTAACCTTTTACCCTAAGTAAATACTCTGTATTTTACGTATTGATATAAATCCAGCCTTTGCATACATGAAACTTTAAGGTCAAGACATAAATCCACTGTTTTGTTGAGCTGTTTGTTTCATGACAGCTTTTAATCACACCTAATGTGATATGACTTTTGTCATCAGTAAGCCAGGAATTAATATTTTAGCCAATTTGGTATATTCTGTCTTGAAACTAAACTTTTGTTTGTACAATATTTGATTTTTCTCCTTTTATGTTATAAGAAGATGCTTCCTTGAACTTCTCAAATTTAAAAGCTTATATGACTTATCCTTGAAATAAGAAAATTGTTAAGTGCCCATTTGGAATCTTTCCTTATACATTTTTACACCTTTTGATCAAATGAATATAAAGTAACAACACAAATAACATTAATTAGTAATTCTTTGGTGGAAGATATTTAATAATGCTGAATTTGTATTCAAATGGCTTTATGGACATTATCTCATTGGCAAACAATTGTGGGGCTTATTTCAGCAGTTTTCACAAGGCCTTGCTTATTTCACAGTTTAGTTATCCTTGTTAAATTATTTACTACCATCACTTGGGCATTCTTTGCTTATTGTTAATTTTTGGAAATGAATGCAAGTGCAAACTTTAGTTCTTGCCTTTTTTTTTTCAGGCTTTTCTAATTCTGGATTTTTTTCTTGTTTTTTCTTAATATATTTTATGCCTGTTTCTTTAGGAACTTCACTTACTATGCTTTTTTTTCAGTTTCATAAGCATACAAGGTATTGTAAAAAGAGAAATGTTTATTTGATTTGTATTGGAAATGCATTACCTGATTCACAATTCAAAAGATTCAAAATGGTTTTTAGTGAAAAGTTTCTATTTTAGTGCCTTTCCAGACAGAGAGGTAGCTAAGCCTATTTAAAAGCATTCAATAATGTGGCATATGAAATTTAAAGACAACCTATTCCATAAGTTGAACACTCCACTTCTTTAAATAAATTATCTTCCTTATATAAGGTTCTGTACTAAGGGACAATAAATATTAAGCCTAATTCTTTAAACATAATGACCTTGTCCCCTTCTCTCTTAAGCCTTATAAAAAACTATACAGTTCTTTATTTTGATTCCTTAAAATCTATGTTAATTTAATAGATCATTTATGTATAGAAGGAGTATTATAGAGACAAAAGGAAAACTTTTCCTTTATCTTCTGAAGGTTCACTAAAAACCTGCAAAAGCAGATTTTAATAGAAGAAAAGCATGTAGATTTATTAATGTGCATGGAGAACAGGGATGGGAATCACAGTGATTACCAAATTCAGGGTATAATACAGAAACTTATATACCCTTTTTCATATGTGAGGGGGAAATAGAGAACATACATAATTCTTTTGGGACAGTAAATTATCAAGGAGAATGAATGGACTCAGGAAGCAAGAGGATGAGATTATGAGAAGATGAGGGGCAGAGCTGCACAGGAACAAAGGTTGCGATTATGCAGATAAAATCCTGCAGAAGAAAATAGATGAAAATTCTACGATCTTCTCTGGTTATTTGATGAGAGTTCTAGGTAGAATCTCATTTCTAGACAGTTGCATGTAAGCTTTCATAGTCAAAGAAATTCCAGAGAGAATTTGTAAAATTGGTGCTTTGGAAAAGAGGATCAGAGAGACCTTGGTTCTGAGGGTTAGTTCTCAGGCTTCAAAACACTCAGCATGCTTAAGCACAGTATTTTGGGCAGTCAGTTTCTGTACCCCAACATTCCCCTGTCTGTAAGCCTCCCTAGAAGTTTTATACACGGAAAGCTGAGCTTGTGGCTATCAGGAAAAGTTAAGTTAATAGCTGAGTCACAAAGGATTCCATTAAACCAGTCTTCCTTGGGAAGGAAAGAAGCCCAATTAAACAGTTTTGTCTCACTTCAGAAGGCGCTTTGCCAATGGGCTCTGTTGAAAAGGGCCACACGTTTATATGAAAACAACTACTCACTTGTGGGTAAAGATGCCCTAAATTACAGTGAGCAGCCAAATGGATAAGGAAATTCCAGAGTGAATCCTTTCTGGTGCTTTGGGAAAGAGGATCAGAGATCCTTTATAGATGCTCATTCTGTCACTTTATGGTATTTTGTCATTTTGTGGTAGTCTTTTGAAATTTAAAACACGAGATCTAGGCTTGAATTAAAACGAATTTTACCATTTCAATAGAAAATTATTCAGACTAATCTAGAAAAAAAATTTCAGTTTACTTGAATATTGAGACATAGCTGGATTTATGTTCATTTTCTAGCTTTTTACAATGTTTTGCAAATTTGGTAAGCCATAGTAAAATAAGTTCATTGTCTAAATACTTTAAAAATGTCCAGTGATATTTTCAACTAGAAGTGCTTTTCACATACTGAAAAGAATTAAAGCGTAGAGAACACTAAATGCTAATTTCCTCCTATTGAAGGAATCCATTATTAATATAGTTCGTAGACTTCTAAAAAGCAGTTGATAGTCTTAGAGATTTGGTTATATAATTATTTTGTTTTCTTTTTTCAAATCAGGAATATGAAATTCAGAATGTTAATAAACATACTTGCCTAAAGTTCAGTTTGCTTATTGTCAGAGCCTGGACTCAAACCCAGTTTTTATAACTTCTCATACTGCTGCTTCTGATAGATCTTTAATGTATGAATTTCTGTCAGATCTCCTACAGTCTTTGAATGAATTTAACCTTGAAATTTATTTCACATGATTTTGATTGAATCAAAAAATATTTAAATTATAAAATATAATCTTAAAGGTCTGTTTTTCCAGGAACGATATTTACTCTCAAGATATAATCAAAATTGGTTGAGCGCCTATAGCTCAATGGCTAAGGGCACCAGCCACATGCACCGGAGCTGGCGGGTTCAAATCTAGCCCAGGCCTGCCAAACAGTAATGACAACTGCAACCAAAAAAATAACTGGGCGTTGTGGCGGGCGCCTATAGTCCCAGCTACTTGGGAGACTGAGGCAAGAGAATTGCTTAAGCCCAAGAGTTGGAGGTTGCTGTGAGCTGTGATGCCACAGCACTCTACCGAGGGCGACAAAAGTAAGACGCTGTCTCAAAAAAAAAAATCCAAATCATACTTCACATACAGTAAATCATTAATGTATACATATGAAAAGGAAAAAAGAAAAACTTAAATAAATTATAAATAACCTTTTGACTATTAATTAGCTTTTATACTTACCAGTATAATATCTACATGAACCAATTTGATGTGTAATAATCTTAAGAGGAGTTTGACTTATAAGATTTTTTTCTTTTTACAAATATGGTTTTTTTTAGGAATAACCAGTGTTATCCCATTCCAATGTGTAATAAATATTTTTGATTTTTTTAAATGCATATCTACTATTTGTTATAGATACAATAACTTTTTCAGACCTTAATTATTTGCACATTCTGTGCCCAAATATATTTTTAATTTGACTAGCCTTCATCTGTTACTCTTGATTTGAATACTCAAAAGAAGTATTTAGAAAAAGGATATCAGAAGCAACTTATGTCCTTTTTGGATTAGTTTCTTAGTGCCTAAGTAGTCAAAATGAATTCCTAATAACCATCTCAACAATTTTAATGATAAGCAAATAAAATTTTATTTATGAAATATGTCTAGTGGTATACAAAGATTCTTATATTATTTGTAAGAACCTGTGGCCTAAGAGGGAAAGAGATTTGCTTTACCATTATTTTTAAATAGGAGTGACTGCTGCTTAACTTCTGTTTTGAAGTTTGATGCACCTCAATATTTTATAATAGCAACATTGCATCTTCTTCAATAGTTAAGACTGAGAATTCAGTCTTGAAGGTTGAAAGATAAAAAATAGAAAGATTTCAAAATCGGCCACAGTTTTAACCAGAAATGGTCATTCTTTAAATTACTTTGTGTTGTTGTGAAATTGAACATATATTATTGGAACATTTGTAACTTGTGGTCCTTAGATGTGAGAAAATAACTTTTATCTATTTCTCAGCCAGATTTATCTTCTGCATTATGTGCTCATTTCTCACGATAATCCGAAGAATTCAAGACAGAATGAGCCAATTATCTCTGGAAGAACCTTCTAAAAAGTACCAGTTTCTTTCTGGATCTTTGTTTTTATTCACTAGAATGACTCTTCTTTATTCTGTGTAAGAGTCTTTTTTTTTTTAATGGAAATTCAGACTTATTACCCTGTCCTGGTTCTGGTAAAGACTATGGAAGTTCTACTAAGAGAGCAGAAGTAAGAAAGAGAAGGTTGAAAGATAAAATAAAGAGAAATGGACTTTAGATAATTTTCAATTTTTTTTCTTGTCTTTTTTTGTTGTTGTCGTTACAATCTTTTGACATTGAACTTCTGAGTATTTTGTTTTTGCTTTCTAGGTGATGGGAATTGCAGTGACACTAGAGGCTTGGAAATTGCTATAAAGCAACGTGTTGATGATGCACTAACTTCGAAACTTCCAATGTTTTACTTGGTCAATAGACCTCACATTAGTTTAGTACCCTGTGCATATCCACTTCAGATAAACTTGGAATATAAATCCCTGAGTCTGAATTGGGCACAAGGGGATATTTCTTTGGAGATTGTGGATGGCCTAAGTGGCAAGATCACTGAAAGGTTAGAATTACTAATTTCTTTATAGATAATATTACTTAAGCAAAAGAAGTAATTGTATTGCATTTTTTGTAACCATTTGTTGAATTCTGAACGATAATAATTATTATCATTAGTTGATTGTAACTATGTTTTAAAAAAAAAAAAAAAAGCCTGAGTAAGACAGCTTCATAATCTGGGTTTCAAGTGTTATTTCATGACCATTAGCATCATGTAATTTGTTTTAAAAATTCAATTTCTCCTGCTGAATCTGAATTTCTGTATCTGGGGCTCAGGAACCTGTTTTTTTAACATGTCCTTTCAAATATTCCCTATATGCACTTAAATATGAGAACTTTTTTTATTTTTTTTTTTGAGACAGAGTCTCAAGCTGTTGCCCTGGGTAGAGTGCCATGGTGTCACAGCTCATAGCAACCTCAAACTATTGGGCTTAAACAGTTCTCTTGCCTCAGCCTCCCAAATAGCTGGGACTACAGGCACCTGGCTATTTTGCTTGTAGTTGCCATTGTTGTTTGGCAGGCCTGGGCTAGATTCAAACCTACTAGCTCTGTGTATGTGGCTGGCGCCCTAGGTGCTGAGCTACAAACACCAAGCCTAAATGTGAGAACTTTGGTACCATGATATACTACTTCGTTCCAATAACCCTGTAGGGTGCTTGACTGAGTCCAATAGTATGGACTCAGTCAAGCATAACACTAATTATTTTAAGTAGGATGAATTATACTAGTATGCTTTGGATCAACATAAATTAGTGTTTTATTGTTAATAACAGACTCAACTACACACATAAATAAAACAGTCTTCTAGGAAAGACATTAAAAAATACATTAATGGCATAACAAAGATGAAATTAATAAATGTAATATAATTTTAACTCATTTATTATGGTCAAATACTTAATGATTACAAACAAAAAGTGAAAGATGTAATCTAAATATTAGACAAGGAAGGTATAATTCCGTCTCAAAGTAAGACAAAGGAGGACTCCTTAACATTATAAAGAATATAGGCTGTGGTCAGTGGCTCAACCTGTAATCCTAACAGTCTGGGAGGCCGAGGCAGGTGGATTGCCTGACCTCACAGGTTTGAGACCAGCCTAAGCCAGAGTGAGACCTTGTCTCTAAAAATCGCTGGGTGTTTTGGCGGGCACCTGTAGTCCCAGCTACCTGGGAGGCTGAGGCAAGAGAATCGTTTGAGCCCAGAAGTTTGAGATTACTGTGAGCTATGATACCACATTACTCTACCAAGGACAACAAAGTGAGACTGTGTCTCAAAAAAAGAAAAAATACATCATAAAGAGTATAATTCATCAGATAGAATAGTCATAAATACTTTTATTGCAAGTGACATACTATCAGCACAAATAAAGCAGAAATTATAGAAGATGAGTAAAAATAGAAACACTACTAGTAGAGACAATAATTCACCTCTTTTACTTCATAGTAGATCAAGTGGACAAAACAGTAACCAATGATATAGCCATTTTAAATAATAAAGTAGATATAATTAAAAACTAAATGCCATAAAAATATAAAATACAGCTACTTTTCAATATATTGGGCCACAAAGAAAATCTCACAAAAACTAAAAGTAATGTAGATAATACTCTGTGATTATGATGAGATAAAACTATAAATAACAAACCCAGGATACAAGAAGCTACTTTTCCTGGGGAAAAAAGTTTATAACAGACTCATCTACACACATAAATAAAACAGCTTCTAGCTCAATGGAAAATATAAACTGAAATTGCAGAATATTTAGAATACAAGGATATTGAAAGCATTACATATTAGAATGTAGGACATAGACCTCAAAGCCAAATAGAGAAGTCAAAGCCTTAAGTGCTTATATCAATAAATAATGGAAATAAACTAAGAATGAAGGAATAACTAGAAATGTAAAAGAAAGCTAAAAACAAAGGCAGAATAACTTACAGCTGATTCTGTGAAAAGTCACTTCCTAATATCATATACAGTAATACATAAGAAATTGCTCAGAAATAGGGGCAATTAAGAGAATTAAAGCTATTTAGTATAACTATAACCATTCAAATATAATTTAAAACCTGAGTGAAATGGACTAATTTCTAGTAATAAATTATTTCCAAAACTGGCAGAGAAGAGGAAAAAAATCTAAACACTATTTTCATGAGAACAACATCAAGAAAATACCCTAACTCTTCTTCAAAGAAAAAGCACCCATTCGGAGGTGGTTCAGAGCTGTGAGTCAACTAACAGATTAGGTTACCCTCACCCATGTGTTTTCTTACCATCTAATTGGCTAGTCCCAGCAGATTCACAGGATAAATGAAAGGGTCCCAAGAAAATTAGAACGTAGGCCTAGGCTCAAAAATGTCGCACTGTCCTGTTCACCAAAGCAAATCACAAGCATAGTATAAATTCGAGGGAAGGGAAAACCAACCACACCTGATGGAGGATGTAATAAGTCATATTGTAAAGAGCATGGAGACCAGGAAAAATGAAGAAGTTGGGCAATTTTTGTAGTATGTTATTAAGAACTGAGAGGATAGGGTGGTGCCTGTGGCTCAGTGGGTAGGGCGCTGGCCCCATATACTGAGGGTGGTGGGTTCAAACCCGACCCCAGCCAAACTGCAACAAAAAATGGCTGGGCATTGTGGTGGGTGCCTGTAGTCCCAGCTACTCAGCAGGCTGAGGCGGGAGGTTGCTGTGAGCTATGTAACGCCCCCCACTCTACCAAGGGTAATTTAAGTAAGACTCTGTCTCTACAAAAAAAAAAAAAAAAACTGAGAGGATATAATGAAAGCAAAAAATTACAGTAGTAAAAAGGTTTGTGATCTGTGCGCCCACTTTTATTAGAAACCTAGACAAATTACAATAACAGACACATGTACATACATTCACATGTATGTGGAAGGTCACGAAGTAGGTGTGTATGTGTTACTTTTTTATTGAGTTAAAATTTACCCGCAGTAAAGCATATTATACAATTTCGTGAATTTTGATATATTTAATTTACCTATGTAACCCATCACCCCAGTCAAAATGCAGGACATTTTCATCATTCCAGAAAGGATTATCACACCTCTTTCTAGTTAATTCCTGATAGAACCACTGTTTTAATTTATTTGTATCATCATAGATAAATTTTGCTTCAAACAATAGAAATGTTTCAAATATCAGTCTTCTGCATTAAGTTTTGATACACTACTATGATAATTTAAACTATAAGAAGTTAGCTTCAGGAAGTAAATACTAAAATTATTTTTATATAAAAATAATTTCATTTCATGTATCATACATAATGGAATCAATAAATATTTTGTAGACTATGTTGATTTTTAATCTCCATAATTTTCACCATAAACCAACAAATTATGATTAGTGTATGTTTCAATCTTGTCTTTTTTAGTTCCCCATTTAAAAGTGGTGTGTCAATGGCAAGTCGACTTTGTAAGGCTGCAATGTTAAGTCGATTTAACCTGCTTGCCAAAGAAGCTAAGAAAGATCTACTCGAAGCTAGTACATATCATGCAGCTAAGGTAAGTCCTTAAAGGAATGAAGTTGATGAGGGAGATAAAATTTAAGACATTAATTTTATAATGATTATACAGGGCAAAAGTTAATTTAAGAGTTCTTAAATATAAGAATATCACCAGGTAATGGTAAAATTAATTTTTAAATGCATATGCCAGAAACTGGATGCATAAACAAATATTGCCACTTAAGGTAGCCACTTTGGTATGATATATACTTGCTTTGACAATATTGCTCAAAACCTACCATATCAGACCCAGAGAAATAAAATAGTGATACAGTTTTTTCTTCATATGACATTAATTGTGGTAACAATAGAACATTAAGTATTCTAAAATAATATATTATTTAATATCCATATAAATTAGTTTTCTACCTAAAGTTGTGAAAAAGCTTTAATTTCAGCTTTAAAATAACATAGCCTTTTTCTCTTTTTAAAAATATTTGGTTTTTTCATACAAATATAATACAGACTTAAGTAGAAAATTTGGAAAATGCTTAAAAATACAGAAGAAAAATATTACTTTTAATCCCACTTATGCATAGGTAATGCTCTTGATCTTTTAATGTAAGCATATTATTTTTTTCGTGTATATGTGTATTTCTGTATGCACATATTTAAAGTGTTAAGATCATACTGGATAGATTTTTTAATCTCTTTTAAATCAATATGACAAACACTCTTCCATGTTAACATTATTAAATATTATATGAAAATTCTTTTTGATAACTGAATTTCAATAATAATACAATATTGTATGAAAATCTCTTAATTTTACCAACACTTAAATGCTCAGACTATGTGATTACAACCTGTAAAGCAGATGTATTAACTATATTATATTTTTAAGTATAAAAGCTTATCTAGACAATTTCTGATTTTGGTGGCCTAAAGAGGGTTATAAGTCTTCTCTATAAAAACAAATAAAAAACTGTACCAAATTGTCAGAAACAGCCTTCACAACTCTGGACATTGACGAAAGGCAGAGAAAATAATGAAAAGTGAGTGTTCTTCAAAAAATGTTACTACTTTGGGTAAGAGTAACAGGAGTATATGGCCCTTTTGCCCAGAGTTGTTCTCACTCTCTATTTTCTGCTAGTTTTGAATGGCAAGAACTGTAATTTTAGCCTATTGAGGCTGCCAGCAGAAACAGCGGCTTTGCTGTCAGGGGTTGAAAATTGGCAGTTTTGCTATACTAACTAAATGCCGAAAACTGGCAATATTGCTGGCCCAAATTTGTAGTCCTGGTTAGAGGCAAATGGTGAACCAACCAGCAACTTACCAAGGAGATTTTGAGAAAGAGAGAGCCATGAAAGGGCTGAGCTAAATTCTTTGTGTTTCCCTACCTGACTAAAAATTCTTGTGCTGATCAAAAAGTGAAAGCCAAGGGATACTTGAGAACTAATTACAACATTCAGTATTCTTCCTTCAACACACAAATAAAAGTAGATAAAGGTATAAGCCTTATAGACTTAATGTGCTAGAGCACAACTTCTGCTGAAGTCTTTTGCTTATCACTAAGCTATGCAAATCAAGGTAACCACTGAGAAAACAAGCTGAAACATGCACAGAAGAATTTTAAAACTATACAAGTTAACATACAGAAGCCACATAATTATCTCAAAATATGTGCAAAAGGGACTTCACCAAGTCCAAGACCCATTCACAGTAAAAACACTGAACAAATAAGGAATGGAAGTGAACCTCCTCAAATTCATAAAGGGCATCAAAGAAAAACCTACAATTGACATTGTATCTAATAGTGAAAGCCTGTATACTCTCTCCCTCACCCCAGGTTAGGGGAAAAGGCAAAAATGCTTTTCACCACTTGTATTCAACACTATTCTGTAGGTCCTAGCCAGTGCAGTAAGGCAAGAAAAAGAGGTAAAGTTACCATACTGGAAATGGAAGAAAAAATGTTTCTTTATTCTTAAATGATATAATGTTGTAAGTAAAATATTCTTTGCAAACTATCAGAAAACAAGTTAGATCATATGTAAATTTAGCAAGATCTCAAGACTTAAGAACAATATAGAAAAAGCAATTGTATATCTATGTACTAGGAATGATGACTCCAAAAATTAAATTGAGAAAACCTCTTCACCCACAATACCTCCAAATGTATTTGCTCTCTTTCTCGCTCTTTCTCTCTCTCTCTCTCTCACACACACACACACACATAATTTGAACATAAGCCCAAGACCTATACATTGGAAATGATGAGATGTCGCTGAGAGCAATTGTAGGAGACCTGATGAAAAGGAGAGATGCGTCATCTTAGATTGGGAAACTCAGTAGTGATAGGATATTGCATCTTTCCAAATTAATACATAGCTTTGATGCAAAATTGAAATCCCAGCAGGTTTTTGTGTAGAAATTGGCAACCTGATTCTGAAATTGATATGGAATTCCAAAGGACATAGAAAAGCCAAAATTTTGAAAGAGAACAAAGTGGGAAAGCTTAGTCTGCCTTGTTTCAAAATTTGCTATAAAACCACAGAAATTAAGATAACATATTAATATGATAGACATATAGATCAATGGAACAGAAATAAACCCACACTTAATATGGTCAATTGATTTTATACAAAAGTAGCAAGGTAATTCAAAGGGAGAAAGAATAGTCTTTTCAGAAAATGGTGAGATATCTATGGGTAAAACAAAAATTAATGTAGAACTGTATGTCAGTCATACACAAAAATTAATTGAAAATGGATATTAGATCTAGCTGTGAGCTAAAATTATGAAATAATTACATTATTTAAGAAAGATTTGATAGATATGACATCAAAATATAACCCTTAAAAGGAAAAAAACTGATCATTTGAATTAAAAAATTTTCAAAATTAAGAAAAAAATATAAGCTATAGACAGGGAGAAAATACTTATAAATCACCCATATGTCAAACAACTTGGATCCACAATATGTAAAGAATTTATACACCTCCCTAAGACAGTGGTTCTCAATCTTCCTCATGCCTCCTAATGCCACACCCTTTAATACAGATCCTCATGTTGTGGTGACCCCTAACCATAAAATTACTTTTGTTGCTACTTCATAACTAATTTTGCTACTGTTATGAATCATAATGTAAATATCTGATATGCAAGATGTATTTTCATTGTTTCAAAGGGGTCACAACCCACAAGTTGAGAACCGCTCTCATAATAGAACAGTCTAAACTTTAAAAGTGACAAATAATATATACATAGTACAGGTGACTGATAAGCATATACAAGATGCTTAATCTCATTAGTTAGAAGAAAATTAAACCACACCCACTAAAATCCAAAAGACTGACCATACCAGGTGGTGTTGAGGGTGTGAGAAAAAAACCTCAGGCCTACTGACAGGAATGTAAAATGGTAGGACCACTGTAGAAAGCAGTTCTGTGTTTTCTTAAGAAGGTAAACATATACTTAACCATGTGATCTAGCAATTCCACATTATCTATTTAAGAAAAACAAAAAACTTACATCCTAATAAAGACTCAGGCAGCGTAATTCACAACAATCAAAAACTAGAGACAGTTCAATTGTCTATCAGCTGATGAATGTGTGAACACAATGTGGTATATCCCCACAATGAAGTAATAATCAGCATTAAAAAGAACTACTGATTCATGAAACAACATGGATGAACCCGAAAACATTATGCTAACTGAAAGAAACCTGGCACAAAAAGAATACCTGGCTCGGCGCCTGTGGCTCAACGGGCTAAGGCGCCAGCCACGTACACCTGAGCTGGCGGGTTCGAATCCAGCCTGGGCCCGCCAAACAACAATGACGGCTGCAACCAAAAAAAAGAATACCTATTGGGTTAGTCAATTTATATAAATTTTTAGAAAAAACAAAACTCAGTGAGACAGAAAGTATTGACTTATGGTTTGCCTGGAGCTATGGGTCAGGAATACAAATTCACTGTAGGGAGGCCACAATGGAACTTTTTAGGGATTTGTTTTCCATCTGGACTGTGGTAATATTTGCATACTTTTATACATATATTAAAAATATCAAACTGTACACTTACAGTCAGTGAGTTTTATGTTATATAAATTAACCTCAGTAAAGCTGGCTTTTTAAAAGTTCATCTGGATGTTCACCTATAAAAAATGAAAATATACCAAAATAGTAATGGTGGTTACAGTTATTTGGGGCTTACAGGTAATTTTTTATTTATTTCTGTATATTTTCTCTGTTTTTAAATTTTCTGTAGTGAGTATGATTACTCTTAATTAAAAATGTTAAAATAAAAAAGAAATATAGCTTTTTAGGAGTGTTGGGAAGGAAATTATTTAGCTTCAAAAATATTTTAAAAATAGGAATTCAAAAATACTTTCATTAATTTTTAAATGTCAAGGTAAAGAAACAGTTTGTTTCTTATTTTTCACAAGTAAAATTCTAAAATACTTATTTTTTGTAAGTAAATTCTGGCTGTTTTCTATAACTCATTTTTTTCCTTTTCAGTGTATGTCTGGCTCCTATCAAGAAGCTAAAACTTTGTTGAAATCCTACTTACAGCAACACGGCTATGGATCCTGGATTGTGAAATCTCCCTGTATAGAGCAATTTAGTATGTGATTTAGGCAATCCACTGTCATATTAAAAATCTTTTATTTTTTGGTGTGTTTTGACTAGTAAAAATGCTTTTAAATATTGTTTTCAACTTTCAAAAATCAGAGTCTTGCAACAGTAATGTCCAGACGTTGCTAAAAATTTGTAAATATTTCTGTTGATTTACATTGAAACATTAGTGTATTTTACCTTTTCTTTTTTATTGGAAAAAGAATTACTTTATTCAATATTTAACTACTTCATATTTATTTTTCGAGAGATTATAAAACTGCCTTTTTTATATTTTAAAAGATTATTTTTAGGTTTTTACTTCTTGCTTTAAAACTATACAGCTGCAGTATTCAACATTGTGTCCTAATATCTCACTCAGTTTTTTTAATAATTAGAAGCCTAGTATAAAAAATAATTCTTATTTACTGACAAATTCAGCAGTTATTTGATTGTGTAATATTTGCGAGTTACCACTCTAGACAATAGTAAAAAAAAAAAAAAGTAATTAAAACATCTCTCATGTCACAGGAGTTCATGAATGCAGACCACACATACTAATGCAGAATAATATTAACCATGTTAGGGAATAGTTTTATAATGTGATTCTGATTAATAGAGAATTATTACATATGCTTTAAATAAGTTTGCCCATTTTCAGCTGCCCTCCTATATCCACCTATACCAAATACAACTTAATCCTTTATCATTCAGATTAGTGGAACTTTCTAACTTACAGGTCAATAAAAGACTGTTTGGCTTTATATTTGTTTATATGGTAATTAGGTGAAAAAGGAAAGTTTAGATACTCAGTTTAGGATATGCAAATTTAGTGAAATTGTGAGTTCATCTCATAGGTTAGCTTCTTCACCCTGTTCCTTGGTTTTCAATCACAGATGTGTTCAAGATTGGTTCTCAAAGTTTGTCCATATTAGCTTGGGTCTTTACTAAACTTATAATTGAAACTATTATAATCTCTGATAATATGTAAGTTGTCTGGTGTTTTTATGTTTTGGGGGGCGGGGACGTCTAGTCTGAAAGTATAGTAGAATTTAGTTGACAAACAGTGAAGCCATTCTGGAAAGTCATACTTACATGTCTTTTGGTTATCAAAACTGTACTTACTAATGTTAGATTGAATCGTGAAGTTACCGTTTTTAATAGGTTAAAAAAGATCAAATATGGGCAGTTTCATAAGAATTACATAATATGTATCACTTATTTCTGCAACTGGTATTTCCTCGTTAAATATTTTTTTAATCTTATATAGGGCTGTTGCCTTTTTTAGGAAACTTCCAGCCTTTATTTCTATTATTTTACTTCTCCTGATAGTAAATTTCCCTTTGAAAATAAAAGATCTTCCCTTTTCTTTTGGCTCTTTCACATTCATAGATATTAGCTGACACTTATAACATATGGGAAAATACCAAGTACTTTTTATTTGCTTCTGAAAATTCATCCTAATTAATCGAAGCCCCTGAGTTAAGCACCATCATGAAGTAAAAGGCAATTTCTTTTCTCAAATTGACAGTCTTACGGGAAGATCAAGCAAATACACCCAACTGTTTTACAGTCTAGTTAAGTGTCACACATTTATTCAACATGTGGTGACTGAATGTCTCTGTGTACTGTGTACACTCAATTACATGTGGTGGTTCGGTTTAGAGGAAAGATTAGGTATCAAGAGAGACTTTATAAAAGAGACATTATTTAGTAGAAAGCAGTCATTTAGTAGAAGGGTCAGGAAATGGATATGAAACCCAACATTGGCCTTTATAACTGTGACTGTTGTAAATTATTTAATCTCTCTTAGCTCAGTTTTATCTTTACAAGGATGAAGTTAATATGAATGGTTTTCATTCTTTGTTCAGGAATGAAGACTTGATGGAAAGGGCTCCCAGCTGCCGTTCATCAAAGGGATGCAGCTGTACTTTTTGTCTCTTATGTATGATTAGGTATTGAGGTTCTACAAGATAGTTTCCTTGAAGAAAAGTAAACTCAGACTGCTAAACTTCTACTTCTAAAATTGTTCAAAAACCAATAAATTAGTTGTATCTAAGTTTAAGTCCTCTTTCAATTCTAAGGTTCTATCTGAGGCAAGCATTAAAGGATGCTTTAAAATTTGGTAGGTTGAA
>CAUYRH010116313.1:0-14821 GCA_963574655.1 Perodicticus potto
TGTGGTGGGTGCCTGTAGTCCCAGCTACTTGGGAGGCAGAGGCAGGAGACTCGCTTGAGCCCAGGAATTGGAGGTTGCTGTGAGCTGTGATGCCATAGCACTCTATCCAGGGTGACAGCTTGAGGCTCTGTCTCAAAAAAAACAAAAGAGAGAAATGATTCTTGATACATTGCCCATCTGGGTCATTCTCAATTTGGGCAGATGTCACCCTCAGTAGTTGGCAGCATAATGGGGAGAAAAGAATGGGGGTGTAGGAATGAGAACTGATTTAGATGAGTAGTTCATTTAAATCTGATGAATTTAGGCTTCAAATTGTGTGGCAAATGGCTCACCCTTCTGAGTCTTCATTTCCTTGCTTAAAAAACCAGGTCTTTTTGCATTGATGTCTAAGCTTTATTTTACTGCAGCCACACTCTTAATTGAACGATCCAATTGTGTTTTCAGCTCAGCGTTTAAAAGATTAAAGCAGAAACACCCTCCTTTCCCCTCCCACTGACTCTGTTCTGCAGGAGTGTCCAACAAACATTTTCTCTTTTGGAAGCAAATGGAGGATCCAGCAGGCTGTTGAACCGTGACACCAGTCAGATGGTCCCCACTAGGTTTTTAAATCTGCACGGGGTGAGTCTGACCCAGTGTGAGAGCCACTGGTATTGACAGTCCCCAGCTATTTTCAGGAGGTGGCCTAAGGAGCACTCTTGACAATCAACATGAACAAAGATGTTCTTTTCATCAAGCTATCAAAAATAAATCTAAGCCCTGGTTGTTTCTCAAGTAACCATCCAATCCTAACCCTATAGATCCCCACATTCCACTCCTTGGCTGGGTGAGTGACAAGCTGTCAGGCTCTGCATTTAAATATGACTCACCCAGCTCAGTTCAAGGTACAGGTCAGCCCACAGTATTAAGTTAAGTACATTTGGAAATACATTATCTTTCGGGTCACAGGGGTACAATTCAAGGAAGAGCAACAGGATTTCTGATTGATGAATGATTCCACAGGAGGTTGTAGCTTGCCTGCCCTAGAAATAATAGCCATAATCCCCTCCATTCATATTCTACTCTGGAGTCAATGGAGGAGTTTCACATCCATTATCTTTTAGGACTTTCTCAGGGGAGACGGTCCAGCACAGGAGGGAGTGCAGAGTCCAGGCAGCCAGGTAGACATCAGCTCCAGCACCTGCTTCCTTTCACGCAACTCTGTTACAGGTAAGTCAGTGTGCGTCGCTTAGCAACAGTTCAGGGACTATTGTCAGGCGATGCCAATAATGTCTGTCTTATACAGGAAGCAAGGAGATCAAAAATGAGGTGGTGTTTTTGCATATTTAAAGAACTGTCATGCAAAAGAACCTTTTAGAAGTGCTCTATAGAAGAAAAATAAAACAAAAAATAGACCCCAATTTACCTGCTAAAACCTTTAAAAAAAAAAAGTACAGCTAAAATCATTTTAAGATGTAGGAGTATCTTAAAATAAAATAAAGAAGACTTTATTTTGTTTTTTGGTTAGCATTCACAATCTCTGATCTAGGATCTTACAAAATTAAGATGAAAATTAAGTTCACATATTTATCCTAGAAAAAAAAAGTACATCCCTCATTGTCGAATATCACCATGGTCACCTTCCATGCACCCACTTTGGGAAGCTGTGCACCGATGCCAGAGCCTACTCCACCCTTCAAAGCAATCTTGGAACTCTTTTTCTGGAATGGCCATCAGAGTTGTTATATTACCTTTGGTATCCTGGAAGTCATCAAAATGTCTTCCTTTCAATATTTTCTTTATCTTTGGGTAAGGAAAATAGTCACTAGGGGTCAGATCAGGTGCATAGGGAGGGTGAACCAATTTAGTATTTGTTTACTGGCTAAAAACTCCCACATAGACAGTGCCGTGTGAGCTGGTACATTGTCATGATGCAAGAGCCACACCTTTCTCTTGCCAAGATTTTCCTGTTTCTCTGTCAATGTTTATTTGGGCTTCTATGCTTCTCACAGTTAGTCAATGACTTTGACTCATAATTCAATGAATTTTTGCAATGTTTTTGTGAGTGTTGCTCTTTACTGACTGCCCTGATCTCTCTCTTCATCAGTGACATTTTCTCTCCTCTCGGAAAAACATTTAATCCATTTATATACTGCCATTTTCTTTACAGCGTTATCCCCATAAAGTTGGATTAACACATCCCCTGATTTTACTTCTGCTCTTGCCAAGTTTAACAAGAAATTTAAGGTTTGTTTGCTACTCGAATTCAAGCTCCAACATTCTTGCAACAGCACACAAAAACACACAACAGCCACAATGAACAGCACTCCCCAGGACACCACCACACGTTGACCCAAGCACAGCTGTGAGACACTAATTCACTGAAGTTACAAAACCTGACAGAGCTGTTTGCAGGGCGTACCAACGTAACTGCACAGTGGCAATTTTGCAAACTTAGTTGTCAGACCTTCCTATTTATACATATAGATGTAACTACAGCTATGACTTAAGGTAGAGTCTAGAAATGGAGAAGAGAGGTGAGTCTAGCACCAGTGATTGCAACTCATTTGCCAGTGAAAGGATGCTGGGGAAAGAGATTATGCTAGACTGTATCACTAATACGAAAGAGCTATCAATTGTCAATGTCTAGGATGTGGCAGTATCATGGACATGTGATGTATCTTCTCCCTAATTCTGGCCACCACCCAGCAAAATATTATTATTACCATCACTGTCATCCCTATTTTAGAGAAGGGATAACCAAGGCTAAGGAAAGGTGGGTAACCTGTCCACAGCTGATACAGCATCTGAGCATGGGCTGACAGTAGTCTGCCTGAAGCCACACAAAGTCTTTGCCCACTGCCCTGTGGGTAGCTTTCCATCTCAGAAGCCAGAAAAGAGGGATACCTGATCTAGATTTTTTTGAGCTGTTCCCTGAAAGACCCAGAGAAGGAAAGGGTATGAAGAAAACCATTTCAGGAGAAGGTCGTGGTGTGAATAATCATTAATGTCTATTTCTGGGATATTGAAGGGTCCCTTCTGGCTACAAAGTTGTTTGGCAATGGGCTAATACCAGAAATTCTACTATGTTTCAGAGTGGACAGATGACTTCTTAGGATTTCCTCCCTGGAGAATTCCCAGCCCCCATGTGTGCAGCCCACCCTGCACTTACTCAATCGCTCCACTGCTTCCACTGGCCCCATCTGGTCCAGACTGAGCCCAGTGCAGTCTCCATGCTTACAACAAGTACTTGAGTATTTGTTAAATGGTGTCTGAGTATTATTAAATGGTGAATGACAACCCCCCGTAGGCTGCACTAGCAGCCAAATGGAATGTGACCTAATGCTGGAAACTTTGTCAGGTCACTGCCACCACATTCTATTCACTAAGGAGTGACCAAGCCCATGTTCAAGGGCAGGAGCATCAGACTCCATCTCTCCATGAGATAAATGGTAGAGAATTTTCAAACATGTTTTAAAACCACCATAGTCCATCCTCCAGCTACACACTTTTATATTCCTCCCACGTGAAAACGACCTTCCTTCTCTCTGAAGGAGGGCATTTTTATTTATTACTATAACAGGCTCAAGCTTCAGCCTCAGGAGCTAATTACCAAAGTTTTATAAAATGAAAAGGACATTTCCCTTGGATACATCACTGTGTGACTACACTAAGGATTGTGTTGCGTGTATGTGGGCATATGTATGTGTATACTCGTTCATACACGCAATTTATACACACACATAAAGACTTTTCAAAATAGGAACTGTTAATTATACACAAGCCAAATCCATTCATGCAATTGTATGTCTTCTTTCAGTAATTAAATTTATGAAAATTTACAATCCTCCTCCTGCCTCTGGCCCTCCTAGGCACATGCCACATTCCTAGCAGTTTGGGGAGTAGGGGGCATTCCTACCGCAAACCTATATTCAGAAGCTAAGTGAACATTGAACACTGCGTGACCTAAGCATCAAAAAGGAAATGCTGTTTATAGAGGCTGAAATGTCCTAGGCAGCCTCAGAATGCTAATAAGTTTAACCTCGACCATTGATTCTTTATTCCAAGAGGGCATTTAAGATACAGAGATGTGCCTCTTTCTGAACTCACCCACCCAATAATTCCATCATTTCACCATATTTTGTTAACTTTGGGCAGCAGCCAGGAAAACAGCTCCTATGAGACAAAGATGGCTGGTTGTTTTCTCAATATCTCCTCTCCCAAGTAATAAAGATTTTTAGCGAGGCATAAGACCATTCAGAAGAAGAGTTTGTTTGCAGATTCCTCTTGAAGACGGGCATAGCTCCCCGTGGCTTCTTTCACTTAGCATGTCATTAGGCTCACGCATGTCAGCAACACTGACAGCCAGGTGAGGGGACAGAGATGATGATGAGTGGTGGTGTGGATTCACAACATGTACATCTACCAAAACATCCCACTGTACACCTTTTTATCTGTCAATTACACCTCAATGAAGTTAGGGAATAAAACTAAATGAATAAAAACCAAGCTCAAGAAGGGCTCCAAATGACGTCTAAAGAACAATGCTGAGTCTGCTGACCCAGCTTCCCACCCCCTTCTCTGCTGTCTTGACCATTGCCCATCTCATATCTTCCCTGGGAGGTGACATCCCTGGGAGGTGACTATTGCCCATCTCAGCATCTTCCCTGGAAAGATGGCCTCTTGACATCCAAGAAATAAATGGTACCCAACCAAGGAGATCGTGCCTCCCACAGGAAGAGCGTGTCACTCTGCTGGGCCTACCTGGTAAATGGTGCTCCTCTCCAGTGACGGCAGATAGGAAGGCCAGGCAGCCCCACTCAGAGGAACTTCCCAACGTGGCTACTTTCTTTAACACCTGTTGTTCTGCCAAACTAGCTGAACTCACTACTTTTTTTAAATTATTATTAAATCATAAACGTACAGATCATGGATACATTAATGCATGTATGGGGTACAATGTGCTGATTTCATATATAATTAGGAGCATTTACTTCACACTGGTTAATATAAACCTCATCTCTTTTACTTAATTATTGTGTTAAGACATTTATACTCTACTTAATAAATCTGACAAATCTACCCTTGCATTAGGGGAAGGAGAGGTCAGATCAAGGGAGGGTGAATGGTGGGCTCACTATGTTTTAACTGGGAAGTTTCTCCAATGTCAACTTTTCATTTTGCAGAAGGCACCCAGTGTGTGCCACTTCTATTCCTCCTGTGTCTGCCAGGGGATTTTTTAAAAACCCGCAGGAAGGGCCAAATAACAGGCTTAACTTTGTAAAGGGTCATACAAATGGCTCATTGACATATGCCACAGGCAGGCAGAGAGGCGGCCAAGCTCCAGCAGAGCCTGAAAATGAACAGCCCAGAGCTCTGGATCCAAGGCTGTGGCCGCATTCCCCCAGGCCCAGCCCCCTCTTTCTACATCAGTTCCCTCGTCTAGAGGATAAGAAGGAAAAAGCAGTGGCCTTTCAGCCCTGACTCTCTCCAGGTGTCACTGCTGATAACATCCTGTCGGGGATGTAACAGGGCTGCTGTCCACTGCTCACTCACGGGAGCTCGTGTCTGCTGAGAGAAAGGAGACTGTATTGTGCCATCACACAGACCCTGGTGTCACTGTCACTGTCACTGTGTGTCGCCAGCAAATGTCTTAACTCCTCAAAGCTGTAGTCTCTTGTCAATAGACTGAAATATTATCACATCTGGGTTTTTGTGTGTCTGCCATGGAAATGATGAAGCAAGTATCTTCAAGCTTTCAATTGATTGTCAGCTGCTGGGAGTAGAGGTGATGCTGGTGTTAAAGGGACACAGGAATGATCTGTGTGTGAGTTCATTCCTCCTTGGGAAGAGAGTCCACCCTAGAACCCCAAGTCTTTTTCAACCCTGGGGCACTAGGCCAGCCTAAAACAAAATTTATCTATTACTGTGCACTCTTGAGCTTAGAACTCCTTCTGAGTAGACTTGAGCTTAGAACTTTCCTTCTGAGTAGCCTTGAGCTTAGAACTTTCCTTCTGAGTAGCCTTGAGCTTAGAACTTTCCTTCTGAGTAGCCTTGAGCTTAGAACTTTCCTTCTGAGTAGGCTTGAGCTTAGAACTTTCCTTCTGAGTAGACTTGAGCTTAGAACTTTCCTTCTGAGTAGGCTTTAGCTTAGGACTTTCCTTCTGAGTAGCCTTGAACTTAGAACTTACCTTCTGAGTAGTCTTGAGCTTAGAACTTTCCTTCTGAGTAGTCTTGCTCCCTCCTGCCTGAGAAAAACCACAGGATGTTCCCAAGCAGAAAGTACTTCAAACAGCACTGAGAAATTCAATCCGAAAGGTCCCTCCAGGGGGCCTAATACAACTTTCCAAAATGTGCCACGTGTGCACACACACAAAATCACTTAAAATGTAAAGAAATAAATGTCTCCATTCCTCTCTGGCCCTGGGAAAGCTTTCTCTGCTCTTCCGTGGGGTGGAGACGGAGGCAGAGGTTCTCTCTTCTCGGAACACCATCCACACGCTCCATCCCAGCGTGAAGAATGGTGTGGAGAAAGCTGTTCAGACTCCAAGGAGGTGAGTCTACATGAATTTCTGACATCATGACTGCTGGTGAAACCTGGGCTTATCAGTTTGATCCAGACAATAAGCGTCCGTTGACAGTGTGGATTTTTCCAGATGAAAACCTACCAGCAAAAGTGAAGCAGCCCCAAAGTGAAATGTGTCAACTTTCTTCTCCAAAAGTAGTCATGTCTCAACTATTCCTCTAGAGCGGCAGTTCTCAACCGGTGGGTCATGACCCACAGGAACTGTATTAAAGGGCCACGGCATTAGGAAGGTTGAGAACCACTGCTCTCGAGGAACAAAGGACTACTACCGCTCAGTGGTACATAGAAGTATGCCTCCTCCCCAAAGTTTCTGGGAAGCTTCAAGAACGACAGCCAAGGACAGGGCTGAGGGGACCACCTTGCACCATGACAGGGCATCCATGCACACAGCCAACGTCACCGTTCAGTTGCTGGAGTCCACAGGGATTAAACTGGTAACCGCTCTACCCCCAGTCCTGACCTGCCCAAGTGATTATTTCTTGTTCCCTACAGTCAAATACCGCACACACAGGGAAAGGTTCTCCAGCCTGATGAAGCTGTTCACACCTATAAAAGCAAGTTTACAGCACTTAAAGGAAACAGTGAAGGCGTTAAGTTACAAGAACTCTCAGATACCCACCTCGGACTAGGTGGAGTGAAAAGAGAATTTCTGGGCCCACATGACTAGGACACCCAGGCGCAGATATCGCCTGGACTCTGCCTTTTTCTCTGTGCCTCGTGTCTTACTTTTTCTCATCTGCTGAAAGATTCTAGATACAAGCCCACCTGCATGTCTAACCCACATCCTCCTAGTTCTGCAATGTCCATGGAGAAAGTTAGGGTATTAGTTCCTGGAAAGACACGGGCCCAGCCTGTGTGGATCATGTAAGCACACCTGTGACCAGTCCCCCACCCCGTCAGGCTGCAGGCTTCTGTTTAGCTAGGTGTAAGCACACAATGATTTCTGTACCCCATCAGGACCACGTGGATTGAGGGAAGGGTTTTCTAAAATAATCAGCAGGACTGGAAAGCATGCTGAATAATAAACTAGGATAATGTAATAATAAATTAGGATAATTCATTTAATGATAAAGTAGGGTAATTTCGAGGTCATTCCGCCTTGCCTAAGCCCCCTAATGCACTCAAGGTTATTGTCGTTGGTGAGCCACAAACACATCTCGTGTGTGGACAAAGTCGTCCTGGTGTTGCTCTGGATCCTCTCCGTCCCCTGGACTCACCAGGCTGGGAACACACACTGCCACCCTTCATCCCCACAGTCATCAGTGAAGTGGCACGGGATATTTACTGTCCCCTATAGCATCACTCCGTTCTGCATCCCCAGGTCTGTCTCTAGACATGGATGGCACGTGCTGCTGCTGCTTTCTCGATGGTGAGACACAACAAAACCTTTTTGCTCTGCCCTCTTACTCTAATTTGCAATCCCTCACCCCAAACAGCATCGCTGGGTAAACCTCACTCCCTCAGAGTCAGTTCAGGTGGAGAGAACCCAGTGAGAGCTGGTTTACTATGAGTCAGGAGGAGCAGTGCGTGGGGATGCAAAGGAAAGCCCAATTATATAGGTCAGCCCTATTGTTCCAAGAAAGAAGGGAAGCTAACAAAATTGTAGGAAGGAAACATCTAGCTCATTGCGATGTACCCCGAGAAAGCCGTATTTCACCTTGAGCTTCTTTGGTACTTTAAATCTGCCATTATGTGAAATGGTGAAGCAGAAGCATGAAAGATACCGTGGAGGGGAGGCTTCCATTTTTAAACTTGATCTGCTCAGCTTTGTTTTTCAAAATACCTATTGGAAATCCCACTGGAAAAGCCATTCCTCCATATGGGGTCCCAGCATCTGAAGAGAGTCTTGGAACTAGTTACAACAGAACTGTAAGGTGCATCAGCCTCTTTTGTGCTTTGTCTACCAGGGACATACATTTTGCCCTCGATTATTAAACTTGACATTCAAGTGTTTTTACATTCATCAACTCGATCTTTACCAAAAACATCAGGTAAACGTTATGACACAGAATTTACAGGTGTGTAATGGAGAGGGATAAAGATAAGATGTGGACAGACCCTCAGCTTTCTCGGAATTTTCTGTTCTTCATCCTATTTGCATGTGGTCTCCGCCCTAATCCCACAGACTGCAGGCATGTTGGGTTAGACTACCACCCAGGGAGTGTCAGTAGTCCACCACACTGAGCGAAGTTTTTAGCATCGCTCATGCACTGAGCATTTCTGCCTGTAAACATTTCTTCATATGTTAGTTTACATAGTCTCCAGCCTTCAATTCCGTCCAGTCTTGGAAACTTTTATTACCCCTGGACAAGTAAGCCGAGCTCTGTTTTTTTCTGGGCTTATGTTTCTAATATTGGAGACTCAAAGATGTCTCCAAAATTGGTGCTGAGGGAAGGTTAAAGAAATGACTCTTTGGACACTGTGCCAGTCAGATGCTCATGACCATCCTGATGTCCCTGAAAACTCTGCAAAGCCTTCAGTGAAGTCTTCCAATAGATGCAAATACGCTTTGGGGAAAATGGAAATGTATGTGAGTGACACAGAGGTTACCACTATCAACATCACAAGTCCCTATTTACAGCCCACTGTTAACTTAAGTGATCTTTCTATTAGGAGGACCACTTCTGAAGTTAATCTGAAGCAAAATTTCAGCGTGTCCATTAAAAGGGTGTGACAGTGAGACCATCATCGGGTAACTCTCAGCAAATGTCTTAATTAGGCTTCTCAGTGACAGACTAACCAACTACGCTCTCAAAGTCATTTTCAAGTTTGCCTCTGAGGTCTGTCTTCTTTTTTCACACTGTCTTTCTTTTTCTTCTTTCTGTTTAAAACCTAGCTATTATGAATTTTGCCTTTGTACGTGGTTTTCCCCAAAGATTTCAGACTTTTTCTCTTTTTTTATCATAAGTAAGAGTATGCCAAAGAGAATCTTCCACCTCTAGGGGCTGAAGTACTGAAAACTTTAATTTATTTAAAGTCTTTGTTTTATCTTAAATATTTATTTGAAATGTGCATTCACCTCTTTAAAACACCCAGGCTTGCTTCAATATAGGAACTTGTGTCAAGTCACATACCATCTAGTAAAATTGAAGACAAGTCATTCTGAATTTTCATCTGTCCTTGGTTTGTGATGTGCCAGAGGGGTCCTCAGCTATCACAGTCTCAGAAGTGCAAGTTTAATGAAAAGAGAACTTCGAAACCATTTAAAGCTGGGTTCAAACCTTGCTGCCCCTATTTATGAAGTTGTGAAAAAGGTGCAGAAGGCAGAATCCTAGCCTTAGAGAGCTTCCACATACCTCCAAGGCTGGGATTCTGCCTTCCTGCTCTTTTTTCATCCCATCCTCCAGGTTAGAACCAGAGGCACGATTAGTGCCCAGACTAAAAAGAAAAATTCATTAATTTTTAAATGAATACCTAGTTAGCTTTAAAAATACAGAATGACATGGCTTCAATCATACTAGATAGCATATAACTTTACACAAATTTTAAATTTTATTTAATTTTATAAACTAAAATTATAAATAAATTAATTTTATTTTATTTAATTTTATATTTAAATAAGCCTGGCTATATGTTAAGGAGGTGAACTGAAATTTCAAATAAACACCTAAGATAAAACAAAGGCTACGAATAAATTGTTTAGAAAAAAGTTTTTAAATGAAAGCCTAATGGGTTTTTTTTCTTCTTTTTACAATGGAGGCATAACTATATCATGATGTTTGGAGGAGTATTTAAAAGAAATGTTTCCCCTTCTAAAAAAAAATTCCTGTAGAAATAAATATTTTGTGATGAAAAACAAAATTCCTGAGCATACAAGACAAGTGTCTAGGGACTGATGGTATCTCTTGGAAGAGAAAGAATAAGATATCACATGTAGAATCTAATTGGAAATTAGGAGTTAACAAAGATTTACTGAAAAGGGTCCCCTCGGAGTTATTTTCAGGTTCGTGGGCCACACTGTCTTCGCTGCAACTAGTCAGCTGTGCCATGTGTGACCAGACTAGCCATAGGCATGCTAACCAAATGGGTTTAGGAATCTATATTTCAAAAAACCTGCTTTTATAAAAATAGGTAGCAAGTTGGGTTTGACCCAAGGCCATGTAGACTATGTAATCCCCAATTTAAACTACTAAAATGTTATAACATGGAAATTGTATTCGGCATATTTAAACTATTGATTTTAATTTTTTATATGAATAAAGCAACTAAAATTAATTTAAGCTTAAGAAAATAAAAGTCAAACATAAAGTTCAGTGGAAAACACACAGTAATTGGTCTCTGCATATTGACACCAACCGCAATGACATTTTTTATAGAGAAGACATGATGTCCAGCCTTCCCTCTTAAATAAACTTCATTCCAGAAAGTTTTGCATTGACTCAGCAGTGCCTGGTGTGACGCTGCAGGGTGTTCCTATACACATGTGACACCTACTCTAAGACAGAGTAGTGAGGGATTACTCTAACACGAGCTTCACATTGAGGGATTTTTGTCCAACAATAAGCAAAGACAGACAGATCAGATAAATGAATGACTTGGCTAAGTCACCAACTACTTTTCCAAAGAGAAGATGGTAACAATAATAGAATTAAAAAAATTGTTTCCCTTGAGCCTTCAGAAAGCAAAGCTAGAAAATGCAACTGTCAGAAGAGAAAACAATGGTCTTAATTTCCCTGCAGTGATGGAGTGTCCTACTACTTACTACCAATGACAGTTTGGCAGAATAGAAAAAGCATGGACTTTGGGGACAAAGATCCAAATTCAAATCGCAGTTTTGTCATTTATTTTGTGGTGAAAGACAAAGTTCTTCACTCCTTCACAGCTTCAGTTTCTTCCTCTGTCATCTACAAAGGGGACAGAGTCTGTCCTTAAGGACTACAGGTGGTAGGGAAGTTTCAATGAGCTGGACGTCAGAGCATCAGACATGCACGTGGGAAGCCACGGGGTCATGTCTCACTTTCGCAGCTCCTCTCCCCAACCACACAGGAAGTAAGACCTTTCCACTACTCTCAGCAGGACCAGCATTTACCCTGCTAATAAACACCAGTTCTATTGCCCCTTCTCAGATGTGGTATCCTACCTGCTGTATCCCAATCCCTTTGCTAATATACCATTTCACCTTAATTGTTATATAGTTTTCTGCCCTCTTCCTCCTCCCCCTCTACCTTGCCACAAAGTCAAGAGTCAATTCTTTTCAAATATTATTGTTCTAGTAGTAGCAGTCTCTCACAAGAACCTCTCAGTTTATTAAAGACATCCAGCTATTTACCATCGCTTCTTTTCCTTATCCAGTTGTGGTCATCCATTTAAAAGCTCATCCCTCAACATGCTAAGTTGCCTGTATGTGCATGTGTGTATATATACACATAGCTTCTTCATTTTCTGAGACTTTAGTAAATAAATTACTGCTTGGTGAACAAACAAATTATTAGCAAACACGATCTGAGAGAAATGCACTAATATATTTAAGCAGCTGCAGACTTCTCGGGCACGTTGATATACATGGCTTGGTGGCATCCGTCTGGATTATTTTGCTTTTTATCCATTCACTTAAAAAAGATTGAATACAATTTATTTTCAGCAGGTTTTGACTTTCCCACTTCATTTTCGACAAATAGTAAAAACTCTGTGTCTGAGGATTTCACCTTCAAGGTTGATATCATATACACACATAGATTGGAGCTCAAGTGGGCTGAAGGTTTGATGATGTGAGGAAGAGAATCCCTCAGCTGGAATGTGAGATTATTAGACTAAACATTCCATTTTGAGTATTTGAGGACTCACACAGGTGCTCAGCAATATCTGGGGTGTGTATCAGGTCCACTGAAGTCTTAGAATTCGCTATTATCCCAGGCAGGACTAAGGGACTCGCGGTGAGCTGACCTCCCGAAGCAATCTGCATCGAGCCGGCTGCCCCGAGACCTAGTCTTCTCTCCTGTGGTTTTTCACTGTGGCCAGAATCTTCTTTTTCATTTTCAAATCCGATCTGACTGTTGCTCTGCATACCTCATTCAGTAGCTCCCTATGATAGGCAGAAAGACATTCAAACTCCTTAGGATGACTTTAAAAATGTCATTATCATGGCCTATATTTCCACCCTCACTTTCTAACCTACCTCCATGTGGGGCTGGTTTCTCTCTTTTGCTAAAAGAAAAACCAGTTGGTAATGCTTTGTGTGTAGATGCCACACGCACTATTTAGACATATACTAAAAATTATTTTTTGTGCATCTGAAATTCAAATGCAAAGCGGTGCTCGGCATTTTCTCTGGCAAACCTGCTACCCTGGATGTCGTCATCCAGCCGAGCGGGACTGTGTGTGCTGCCTGGTTTTGAAGGCGCTCTTCTGTCTTGCAAGTTACAAGCTTTGGGAAAGGGGGACTGTGCATTCAACCCCAGTGTACTTTGCACATTGTAGGCACTCAGTAAGTGGTTGCTGAAGGAAGAAAGAGCTAAAAGAAAGGAAAGGAAAAAGAAAGGGAGAGAGAAAAGGTAGGGTGGGGGAGAAGAAAAATACATTCAAATATTACAAACTTACGTTCTCCCTAGTACAAAACCTTATTCTTTGAAGTTTCTCTGGAAATCCCTTCCTAACCCTGCAGATGGTGTTACATATTTCTTCACTGGAGCTTCTTTAAATCCTTAGCACACCCATGGCAGCACGCATATGGTTCAGCTATTATTACTTAGTCATCCTTTTCTCTTACTACACTGAGTTCATCAACAGCAAAGAATAAACTTTGTTGTTATTTATCTCCTTCCATGGTGCCTGGAATATTGGAAGCATTCAATAAATGTTTAGTTAATTAAAAATTGTGTGCGTATAACTAGTTAAATCTGTCCATTTCAGAAAAATCTCAGGCTATTTTTTGAAAGAATCGAGGAAAATGGAGAGACTTTGCCTAGAAAGAGCTTTCAAAGCCAAATGGAGCATTGCTAAAGCCTTCTTGGATCTACCCCTTGGAAAAGCAGGTGCTTGTAGAGATTCATGCCAAGCGGCCTGGCAGGGCTGGCGGGGCTTCGAGTGATTCTCCAGGAGAGGAGCCATTCAAGGCCACGAGATGCAGCTTTTAGCTGATGTGTTCCTGTCAACAGCATCCAGGTGTGCTTCCTGGACCGCAGCCAAGATGGCACAGAGGCTGCCACCTGGAAACACAGCGTGATTCTCCCCAGAGAGGCTGCTTCTATGAGCAAATACTCTTTTTGAATTCATGAGACCTTCTCTCCCCTGGACATCTCTGTTACATGAACTCTGCAGCCTATCTGGAGTCCCAATTCCAGTGTCCTCTGATCTGGCTACCGTGAAGCTTAGGGATGGGGCCGTTTCTATAGGTCTAACAGAGACACATCACCCAAGCCTAAATGGGCCTCTACTAAAGTGACACTTTTCACATGTAAATTCAACCTTTTCATTCTTTTCCTCAATCTTACCCAGAATGAAAATAGGAATCTGTGAGAGGAGCACGAAGGATACATGGAGCTAACCCCTGGGACCTCTCTAACGACCCTGCTCACACGGTTGCTGCCACAGCAGCCTCTTGCTAGTCCAGCAGCACTCTCGCACACTCCATGCAGGGATCTCAATGGCCATTCCCATTCTCAATGGCCTGGAATATTCTTTTTCAAAAATCCACATGCCTAGCTCCCACGCCTTTATTAGGTCTTTCTTCCAATGTCATGTCCTCAGTAAGAACCTACCTACACATCCCCCTCTTTATTTCTTCCCATAGAAATTATCAGCGTGTGCCATCCCACAGGATCCCACAGGATCAGGGTGTGCCGTCCCACAGGATCCCACAGGATCAGGGTGTGCCGTTCCACAGGATCAGGGTGTGCTGTCCACAGGATCAGAGCGTGCCGTCCACAGGATCGGGATGTGCCATCCCACAGGATCAGGGTGTTCCATCCCACAGGATCAGGGTGTGCCGTCCACAGGATCAGGGTGTGCCATCCACAGGATCAGGGTGTTCCAGCCACAGGATCAGGGTGTTCCATCCCACAGGATCAGGGTGTGTCATCCACAGGATCAGAGTGTGCCATCCACAGGATCAGGGTGTACCGTCCACAGGATCAGGGTGTGCCGTCCACAGGATCAGGGTGTGCCGTCCACAGGATCAGGGTGTGCCGTCCACAGGATCAGGGTGTGCCGTCCACAGGATCAGGGTGTACCATCCACACCATGTCTGAACACATTGTGTTTGTTTGCTGTCTTCCTCCTTTAGAATGCACATTCTTCTCAGCTGCATTTACTGCAGACTTT